>LPNX010474840.1:0-152203 GCA_001517045.1 Pseudotsuga menziesii
AGTTTTTAGTGATAAATTTTAAGTTTTGTTCAACAAATTTTAAGGTTTAAAAGTATTTAATTTAATTATAAAATCATTTAGACTTATTAACTTTGTTTTAGTTTTATAAGTATTATAAGGGTTTTTTAATTATAGATTTTAAATTTTTGTTTAACTTTGTTAATTTTAATAATTACAAGTTTTTAAAGGTTTTTATAAAATTAATTTTTAATTTTAGTTTTTTTAAAAGTATTTATTTATTTATTATTTATTATTTTTATTTTTATTTTTAATTTTAATATTTAACCTAAACCTAGAACTCGAACTATTAGAAATGACCTAAAAGGAGGAGTGGCAGAGGTTTTCAAAGTCCAAAGAGGGCTTAAGGGAAGGTATGGTAGGATACCAAACCTTAAGAATTAGTTTGAAGGTTTTTAATGGTTTGTAAGGAGCAAAGGAGAGGTTTCCAGGAGTCACTGATCCTCGCACCATCGTCTCGGTTAAGGCAGTCCTCATTAAGGTTGATCTCAATCTTTTCTCTTATTTTCCTTTTGGTTAAGTTGTCCTCTCTCGCGATGACTTTTGCCTCTTCAAGACAAATGTGGTGTTTAGTAAGGTGCACATGCTCTGCGAGGGCGGATTTCTTATGTCTATCGTGTCTGAGGTCTGCGCTATGTTCTTTGAATCTAGTCTCCATGGATCGTCCGGTTTCACCTATATATAACAGGCCGCATGAACATGGAATGGCACCAACAACATATACTTTAAATGTTTAGGTTTGGATAATGAGTGACCTTTGTGCCCTTCATTTTTATTAGAGATGGTTATTCATTTTATGGAAACCAAATGCAAATTCATAATCTACACAGATTGTACTTTGGAACAAAGTATATGTTGATGATTTTCAGACCTAAACACTATTTTTTATTATTTTCTGAAATAACATATGTTTAAAAAATGATGTGATATTGACACATGTTTGTGTCATACCATTTTCTTTCGAATGTGACTCTTATCATACAAACTAAAACTACGATTTTGAAGAGGACAATGAAAGCAATATCCTGTGAGTTTTTACATTTTTTTTTTGCTATCATTGTGACTAATTTTTAGCTCACTGATTTTTGTAATGATATTGTTTAGAAAGAAAATTGTAAAAAATAGAAATCCTTAATGAAATTCAAAAATTCTTATATTATGAGAAAGTAGATTCAATGATGAATATATTGGTATAAACTTCGACAACTAATTCTTAGATTTTGCAGTGTTTCCACAATGAGAAACTGACAAATTTCAGAAAATTGCAGAAATAGTTGTTGTATTCGTTGACAAAAAACTCTCAGCCGAGAAAAGTTCTCGACCGAGAATCATATCAATATCTCAGACAAGAAATATTCAGCCTGAAAAGTAACTTGGGGTTAAAAAAATACTCGCTCGAGAGGTGGGTTAAACTCTTGTCCGAAAGAATTAAACAACTCTCGGCCAAGAGTTTTATTACTTAAAGTCATGTGAATCTTTTAGGGGCTGGCCTATTAAATGCCCGTAATTCTTGACAAGATTGTAAAATTTCTAGCCCAAGAGTTATATATATACTCTCGCTCGAAAGTTATATATATACTCTCTCCCGAAAGTATAATTACATAAAAATTCAACTCGGGGTATTTACAGTTCGGATATTTATACTACGGATATTACAGTTTGGATAGTTATAAGGTATTTTTTTTTGTGGTCATGGATATTTTATGGTTTTAAGGTTTTTTGTGGTTATGGATGTTTTGGCATATTAATGTTTTTTTTTAAATTGTAAAATTAGTCATATCATATTAATATTTTTTTTTAAAGGATCAAAGCAAATTTGGTTTTTGGCATATATATATATTTTAAGAAACATATTGCATATTGTGTTTTGTCATATTACTTTTTGTTATACAAGGGACGTGGTGAATTTGGTTTTAGCATATTACTCTTATTTCTACAAAGATAAATATTGTGAATTTGGTTATGTTTTCATGTCATATTGTAATTTGTATCATTAATTGTACAATTTTATATCCAATATATTAGTATGATTTCACCTTTTTGGCATTGGAGTTTAAGATTTCAATTGTTTCATCATGGGAAACCAAAAGAGTAGTGCAACAAAACATGATCGCACCAGAACTAATGGAGAGACAAGAAACTTAAAGAAAACGTGAAAACATGAAAACGTTAAGAGAAAAAAGAGCATTGGAAAGAAATGTGGAGGCACATGGCAGTGATGAAGAAATGAAAAATGTAGAGGCACATAACGGTGATGAAGGAATGGAAAATGTTGAGGAACATATTGATGAAAGAAATGAAGAACATGGAGGCGATGAGGAAATGGAAAATGTGGAAGAAACGATGGGCAACATTGATCGTGAGACCATGATTGGTGTGTAAATAATTTTTAATGTTTATAAAATTGTATTTAATACTTGAGTATATAATTGATTTGAAAGTTCGCAATCTTATAAATTTTTATATTTTCATGCAAGGTCAACATCCAACCTACAACATCCTACCATACCTGTGATTTTACAAAGATTATTTGGAAGTTGCAACAATATTGTCATTGATGACAATTTTTTGAAGAATATGGATTTAAGTAAAATTGAAAATTGGGACCTCCGGTGCGTGATCTTACAACTCGACATAGAGCAAAAACTATACTCAAAAATGATGTTGAAGGTATTTTTGTCATAGAAAAATCTCAGTTGTTACATAAACTACTAAAGCAAAAATGGCTAAAGGATGCAATTAAATTATTGGGAAATAAAAGTATCAAAGAGGTTAAAACAAATGAGATGGTATCAAAATATTTGATCTCAGCCCTTGCCACACTTGCAAGGAAACTATCTCACGATTTAGTGTTTTCTTGTAAAACATTACGAACAGGGGCTGTGGCAAAAAACACTGCAACTGATCGTTTATTGGCCATGACTGTAAGAATGTTAAAAACATCAAGATTAAGTTTATGGAAGCATAAAAACATTATGGTTCAATTATATGAAGATGATGAAGTTGCATGTTGGGTTGCTATCTGTAGGAAACCTTATCAAGATATACTTCCAAATAATGTGAGGGACAAGGTGAAAGAGTTTTGGCATTTAAAATCTCGTGTCTTCCTAAATGAAAACGATGTTGTGTGGAATCATATATCTAAAGGAAACTATGAAACTCATGAAAAACACATAACATAGGTCACTCAAGTGGAAATGTTCAAAACTTTTATGGAGAGTAATTTTGATGTGAAGATTTCCCTTAGCAAATTTGTGAAGATTAAAACATGGTTTGTCAGGCCCATTGTTGTTCAAAAAACATGTTGTTGTCGATACCATGTATAATTTGAATTATATTATGAGACATTTAATAATTTTGGCATACAATGTTGGCCAAATGACCCCCCTCCTTTGAGTGTTCATGATTTTGTATCTAAAATATTATGTGCACGAGAGAATGAACAAGTATTCTATAAGAAACAATGTGTTGGTGGAAGAAAATGTGAAGAGTGTTCTCATTTAGCTCTTTTTGATGTTAAATATCCCATTGATCCAAATTATCCTGAATTGTCATATTGCATTGTGAAATGGAAGAGATGAATATGTTTATTATACTCATGTTACAGATTCAATGACAACATCAAGAAAGATTGAGTTAGTTGAAGATGATATCTCAGTGACAAGTTTTATGGAGTCGTTCAGGGATAAAATATATGGATATATCAAAAATCTCATACAGAACGATGGAAGGACTTACAATTCAAGAAATAACAAGATGTATTTCCAAAAGGAACAATATTATCAATTGTTGATTTTGCTGAAAATTACACTTTCACTCCACAAAAGGAGATACAAATTAGTGGATGTTATCATTCAGACCAGGTATCTATACTTGTGCATATTTTGTACAGACATACAGAGCTTCAAGACAATGGTTCTAATAGCGATGAAAATAATCACGAAGGGAGTAAAGAGTAACATTTCTACATCAGTGATGATCGTACACATGATACATGCTTTGTTAAACATTGTTTTAATATGATTTATAATGAATTATCAAGACGAGGGGTCACTTTTAAAGAGCATTGGGTGTGGTTATATGGTTGTGCTGGTCAGTTTAAATCGGCACGCTCATTCTTATTGTTGTCTCGTATTCATAATAAAATGGATGTTTGCCACACATGGATTTTTTTTGAAACATGACATGGAAAAGGAGAACATGATGGCACTGGGACCTATATAAAACATTCACTGTAGGAGATATCAAATGAATCACTCTGCTTCTCGCTTCGCAAATTCAAACGATGTTGTTAATTGGTGCAAGCATAATATAAGCGATGAATTCAATGAAAGGATGGCTAATGTGAGAAGGTACACATTTTTTTCGATGACCCTTAATGTTTTCAAATGCAGTTATTTACTATGTTTATATGTACACAAGTATTTTTATTTTTAAATTATTTTAAAAAACATTTGATAAATTGTTGTTAAATGTGAAATTTGATTTGCATAAGTTATGGCTATATCTTGAACAGGTTCTTCTGGAATCTTGCAATGGAAGAAGTTGACAGATCAATGCCATATAATTGTGCTGCAATCCCTAAAACAAGGGGTTTACACTCCATTAGGAGTAAAAAAATGGCAAATATACATGCCATTGAGAAACAAAAATACTCTTTATTTTGTCTTGCATGTATTGATGATGTAGAGTCCTTCGATGTGTGTCAAAACCAAACTAAAAATTTTATCAAACCATGGATACACCAAGAATTGACACCATTTCCCCCATTTGGAAATATCACAGATAAAGAGCACGATAATGAAGTGGTGGTGATTGACATGGATTATGATCATGTTTTCGATTTGGTTAGAGAAGGTGATGTATTTGTTGTCATTACACTAGTAGATAATCCAGAAAAAGTGCATTATTATTTATTGAGATGCACTAGGTCGAAAAGCACGTTGTTGCAAGAATTTAAGGATTCGTCAAATTATATGTATGCAGTGGGTTCACTAGTGTTAATGGGACATTTCTTTGCTGAAATAAAGAAATGTAATGACCATATTCTTTTTCAAGACTAAAATCCAGATGTTATATGTGCTCAATACAATCATTTAGTCATAGCGACCCGATTGCAATTGAAACCAGTGAAGACTAAGAAAAAGACCAAGAATCGCCAATGGAAATTGTCGATAGCATATCATAATGCCATTTTTGAAAACATTGTCCACTAGCACATTTCATATTAGTCAAGAACACATTGGTATGCGGATAAGCCTTTGTTTTCTTTGATTCTAGGGTTAGAACATATAATTGTTATATAAATTGGACTTTATTTAAAGACAATGGAAATGTTGTTAGGATTATTAATCCTCCCTTAAACATACTATATATTAGATTATTTAGCCTAACTTAGGATTTTTAATTAATTAATTGGGTCCACTTGGCCTAATGGGGCCACATGTACCAGTTACTAGAGAGTGGGGAACACTGCTAGAGACTATCTGCCATTGAATGCACTTGCATGCATTAGATTAGGTGCATCTTAGGCCAATCCCTACATTTTAGGAGCCACTAGGAGTCTCAAAACCAACCTCCTTCAGTCAGTTGGAGTTGGAACTAGTTAAGCTTAGTTAATTTCCAGTTACATTCAGTTCGATCACAATCAACTCAGTTAGCACTAGTCATGCATGAATGAATGCAAATTAGTATCTTTTTCTCACCTACCACTTCAATTAGACTGAGTAATTGTTCATTACTAATTGTGTGAGTTGTTTAGACATCTAGATTTAACCATTTGGACTACGATATTGATTGAGACATCCTGAGTTAGCTAGTCAGTTAGGTACAATCACATCCAATTGGTAGATTCGAATTCTTTCCTAATGGATTCAAATTATTCCTTATGTAAGCTATTGTAACACCGAATTTAATTAATGACAATGACAATGTAATTACCTGATCCATACTTATCCATTTCCCGTGTGTTTGATTTTTTCAGTGGGCATCTTCATTCTCCTTTTACTGTATCAATAATATTTGACTCATTGCTTGAAGATCTAAATGGCACAACATTTTTAACACATGTACCATTCTCCATTGTTGGTCTGCGATTGAATGCAAACTTATGTTTTTGTGAAATGCCTTAAGGTTGGTTGACTACAATGGATACATGCTTTCCTTCTTTCCAATTTTCTCTATTTTCTTACACTTTTTATATTAATCAATAGAAATGGTTCTAGATATGTTTTTGCTCATAGTTCGAATTTACATTTTTCTCAAATTGTTGTTCTATGGATTTGACATATCTTTCCAGTAAGACATGTAGTTTATGCATGCAATAACTGTTGAAATATTGTAAGTTCAAAGGATATTATAAATGTATTTTATTGATGTAACCCAAGGGAGATGTTATTATTCCTTTGATGGGGTGTTACTATTGTATTTGGTCATCATAGAGTCATGAGGTAAAGCATCCATTGTAAGTAGGGTCATTAGTACCCTAATGAATAATATAATATACTATTTTGAGTCTTCCTAGGTGAATTCTGCCCAAACATTTTAGTGGGGATGACTCGTTTAGGGTAAAATTGAGTTGGATCAATGTGTATAAATAGGAGGGCTGTGATTCTTATTTGAACACAGAATCACTCACTTGAGTATTCCATAGGAGAGAGAGAGAGAGAGAGAGAGAGAGAGAGAGAGAGAGAGAGAGAGAGAGAGAGAGAGAGAGAGAGATAATATAAGGAGGAGAATACCTATTTTTGGGGTTATATATTATACATCTTATACATAGGAAGTTTTGGCTGGGTTTTCTTCCCCTTGAGGGTTTCCTGGGATAAATACTGCCTCTATCTTGTGATTGTGTTTCTTTCAGTGATTCTGCATATTCTATTACCGTGAATTTGAATTGAACACTAATGATATATAGTATAGTATATGAAATCTTAACATGGTATCAGAGTTAACCTAAATAGGACAACTTTCACAAGGTGAAATTCTCTCTTCTCCCTCTCTGGAAGAAATTAGGGTTTATAAAAAATTAGAGTTTTGAATATATGCTTGCATACAAATTTGTGGCTCCCTCGAGTGCATCTATTGAGCCTAGGATAAATTTTTTTGTGTGGTTGAAGATTCGAGAAATCCAAACCCTAGTTTGGCCCTAAACCAAAAAACTACAGAAAACCAGAACCATAAATTCTACAGAGTTGCAACTTCACAAGTAGGATTTGAAGGGTAACGATTTGGGATCTCTAGAAATCAGTTGGAACAACCAAATTGTCAAAACCTAAAATTTTCACCAAAAAATAAAATTTTGAGATAACAATAAAAGCTAAACCTGTGGTCTATTAACAACTAATGGATTGCAAATAAAATAACAGTCAAGTAATTAGTTTCAATCAATCTTAATTATAATAACTTAATAGTTTATTTTCGTAGCAAGAATAAAATATTCTTGTGTGTTGTTTACTTCAGTTTACTGATTAGTATTTTCATGTCAAGTAGGTGAAATCTACTTTTGTATCCAGGGCTTACTTAGCAATCGTGCTAACACAGATGAATACTGATTCTTACAGGTTTACAAATATGATCGAACAAGTATATATTAAAAGATCTTTAAAATGTTAGCAGTATTTTATTTGCAATTTAAAAATCTTAGTAATTAAACTGCTAAACTCTAGATAGCTCCTGTAAGGTAAAACCATTTGGCTTCCTTCAGTTTTTCTAGTAGACAAGTTCGGAAGTAAGTAACGACAGTAATTTATGTTTGCGACTCTAAGTATTAGAATCTCAGTTACAAGTATTTCTACTTTAGTCTATGTAATTTGTAATGTTTATAATGATTGTTATCGTCAATATTTATGCAATAGAATCTTATCTTGTCTGTGTAATCATTGACCCACATTTTGCTTCTGCAAGATAACTTACAGCCTGTTATCTTTTGGTTAGTATAAATTTGATTGTGCAAAGTACAACCATCATGCCTTTCTATATGAGCTCAAGGTTACCTATATTTTATTTCCTTGTCGAACCCTATGGTTCTAGTAATTGCTGGATTCAATAGGGTCATTCCTATTCTAGTTATAATGTTTAGTTCTATAATTACTTTACTATCCACTAGACATAGTAAAACAAGAATAAAAACCAAGTTGAGTCATACACTAAAATCCATCAAGGTATTGTCCTTTGAACTATGTGACCGAATTTCATAATAATATTCTTACCTTCAGTTTTGTACTATTTCAAAATTCTGATACTAACTGAGTTATTAGTTCATGTAAGTCTTATAGATATACATAATCTATTTGGTCAATAGACATTTAGTCTATAATTAGTTTGCGATAATAAACATACTTTACACTAGAGTTTATAATCCTTTGCACTATTACATTATGCCATTTATAAAAATATGACTTGTAATATTGTGGTTACAAAATATTTGCTATGTATAAACTATAGTTGTTCAATTTCTAGCATGAACTCTCCCATACACACATTGATCTATGATAATACATGAATTATTTGATTTCTATCAAATAAATAAAACAATGTTTAAAGGAGAAAAATGCAACCATTCAAAATGCAAATGGGATATTATAACAAAATAATAACATAAGGAATTGTAGTGGAAAAGAGTCTTTACAAGAGTGATTATCGGCTCTAACAAAGGTTTAAGTGTCACCAAACACTAGGTCAACGTAACCCTTACGTTGATAATCTTGTCATTATATTAACATAAGACAATCTGCAAATGATTAATGATTTGGATAGCGAATTATTGGTTTAACATTATGGTTTACTTCATGCTCCAATGATAAAACAATTGGATTCTTGTTTTACGCAGGAACTATAGGAAATGAACCTCGTTGCATGGTTTAAATTGTTTGCTACGTGGTTGATTATTGTCCACGCATGGGAAATATATAATGCTACCGAAACCTAACCATTATCATTTCTGTCCAGCAGTTTTGCTGGCTCTTAGGGTTGCTTTGCTTGTCTCCCATGGTGGCCGTCGTTCCTCCTACTTATGGTTGTCTTGTGCCTTGACTCCGTGCTGCTTTTGTCATTAGTGCATGGTTTTAAAAGCCATTTACATTGGCTTGGTTCTCGGTCTGTGACTTGTGGAGGTTACTACTGCTCATGACTTGCTGTCTATGTAGTTCTCCTTTTGCTTCCTTTGTAGTTTGCAGTATACTTCAGTTTCTGGTTACTGTTCTCGAGGCTCACCAATGTGTGAGGTATTTACCTTGCAGACTGCTGGGTCTTCGCTTGCACAACCTATAGGTAATAGTTCTTCATTAAGGCTGCTCGTCGTTCTCTTCTGTGAAGTAAATGATACATTGAGTTCAATTACTTCATCGCCATTCTGACTTTGCTGTTACAATAGTTGTATTGGTATAGTTAACTGATAGTGGTTTGTTGCTTTGCTGCAGGTGCTCACCGCTGTAAAGCTTGTACAATGAGAAGTAGATAGTCCCATACAAAGGACGTGGGTCGTGGTTCATTTTTGGGTAATCCCCATGGTCCAATTGTTGGATTTTTCACTCTACAAGGTTAGGGTGGTCGATGGTATCACCCAGGGTTTTGGAAAACCCTCCCTCGACTTGCCACAAGTTATGTTGATGTGTTAATGTTTTCTACAGGCTAATGTTGTAATGTTTAGAATCAAACCCTCGCTAGGGTAGACTCGGTTTATACTGAGCACTGTAATTAGTTGAAGCTTTGGCTTACGTCCAGGTTTAAGTTTGTAGTTTTTTTTAATGACAGTGCTGTCAATAGACTTGTTTGGTTTATCAATGTTTTACATTACACTCTGTGTAAAAAAAGGGTTAGTGTTTTACCCCTCTTGAATGTAATGAAGTTTATCCTCTGTTTGAGTACTCTGTAAGGGTTTATAAATAAATACTTAAGGCTGATGCTTACAGCCGTAACTTAATTCTTGCTTGTTTTGATTGGAATTATAGAATAGGGTTTGACCTGTAAAACCCTCGTTTTGATTTGTTATAATAATTATTTAGTTTTCTATTTGTCCTTAAAGGACTGTGAGCAAATATATTAAACTGGTTATTAATGATTACATAATTTATGTAAATTTTAGTTTTAATATTTTGATACTTGTAAATGTAATTATTTTTAAGGGTATTAACCTTGACATTTATTTCTATAGATGTATGCTGATAGTAAAGAAAGGGCACAATTTCTTTATAAACACATTTTGTATATGTTGATTAGTAATGTGTTTTATTTCTGTGCATAATATTTTTAGTTGGTTGTTTAATAGTTTTTAAAAGAATTAACTTGTGTTTAACCTAGGTTACTACAGTATTTAAAATACAAATAGATTACGCTCAGAATATGAGCTAGGGTTTATCCTCCTTCAACTTTTATAGAGTATTATTTCCTGTATTGTTATCTTGTAAATTCGATTACTGTCACACAATTTTCTTCAATTTGTTTTTATGAATTATTAACTTATAAACATCATTGTTTTTTATTATTATTATTAATAATATTATTTATATTAATAATATGAATAATGTATCCTTTTATGTTTTTATTTATTTGTATAATAAATAAGACTGAGAGCAGTCTATAGTAATTGTGTTTATTTAATAAAATTACTTCTGTAAGCTTACTAAAAGAAAATAAGAGCTTTCCTATTTGTTAATACTCTTTATATCTATATTGTCTGTAAGTGTATGAAGACAGTTTCTTACTAATAAAGCTTAAGCATAGGCTACTACTGACCTCTAAAGATTAATACTAAGAAAATAATACTGTAATTTTTTTTATCAAGTTCTTATTTAGAGTTCAGATAGTTACAGGTTAATTAGTTAGTACTAATGGAAAAGAGATAAACTAACAGTATTATTTTTACATCTTTTCTTAACATAAATGATAAACATAAACATTCATCTAGTAATACTAGTTCTTCCATTTCAGTATAAGTGTACAGTTTATGGAAATAAATACTGTGTAGAAGAATGAATTATATACTTAAACATACTACTATCAGTAAATAGCATGATTCTTGTTCTTTTCTGATAATCTGAATACACAGTCTAGTTCTAATAACTTCTCTACAAAACAGATTAATAATCTATCTAGAAAACAACTATCTACTGAAAGAAAATATTTCAATACTCTGAAAAACATAAGTATTCTATTCATTCATATTCCTACCATTACTTCATTCATTTAAACACACTGCCTATGCTAGAGTACGATATGGATTACTCCAGATGGGGCAAAACATAGGTAGGATTTATCTTTCATCAAAATACAGATTCAGCCTTGAAATAAATAAGATATTTCAACTTAACAATTTACAACATAACATATAATCATTCATTGTTTGTTCACACACAGATATAAACTATAACACATAAATTAAAAGATAATGGAACCTGTTTTTAAAGCTAGATGACAACAGCAATGGGAGGCCGTTCCTCCCTACCAACTCCTGGAGAGCGCTCAAACAATGAATTCTCAGGACCCTCGAGCCTATTCTGGTCTCCTTGGCTAGAACTAGGTGGAGCAAACAACAAAGTACTAGTCGTGAGACTCAATACCAACTTTGTACACTGTAGCTAGATCTTTCAGCTACAAGGTTGTACTTGATCACCTTCCTGTAGTTTACCCCTCAAACACCTTCCTCAACATTTCCCTTCCCAATGAATTCCTTGGAGTGCATTCACCTGAATGATTCTTCTCCTGGAATGAGCAGCCTCAGCTCTCTACATTGGGTACTTTTTATTAAGATTGCCTAGGTCTTTTTGGGTTAGTTGTCATTAATTGAGCCACCTGCAACATAGGAAGTGTTTGAGGATGTTGCCACTTGTCTTTTTTCTCTCCGCCTAGTTCCCTCCACCAACTTGACCAGTAACACTCTTTTTAATAGCTCTCCCAAGCTGTTGTCTCCACTTTTATTTATTTAAAATTAAATATTCATAATTACATTCCACATCCTTGACTCTGCTGAGTTATCAATTTCAACTTAGCATTAAATTTAACATAATGTCTTGGAATAAAATCAAAATAAGATAACATTATTTTACAAAATTGGGGCATGTGACACAAATCCCCTTAGTCAAGAGCATCTACTGGTAAGGTTAACCTCCTATTTTGAGAAAATTCATTTTTTAGTGACCTACTGGACCAGATGGCCCTAAGCACTAAGCTTGAGGACAAATTGGAAAGCATGTAAAACTTCCTAGATTGGAAGTATAGGATTGGTCTCATTCTGAAAGAAAATGGTCTTGAGAAGTAAATCAAGGTTGAGATTATAGAACCTAAAGAAGATGAAGCTAAGGATAAGCATGAAAAAGACCTAATCAAGGCAATGAGGATCATTGTTGATTCTATTAACGATCACTTGTTCCCTCAAGTGTCATCTAAGAATACACCAAAGCATATGTATGATGCACTTTCCAAAATGTATGAGGGAAGGAACATAAACAGAAAGATGAATCCGAGACCCCAACTGAAGGGCACCAAGATGAGAAAAAGAGATTCTGTTTAAGATTACTTCACAAGGGTCTCTCAAATCAGAGAACAACTAAGTGCTATTGGAGACACCCTTGATGAGGATGAACTAGTTAAGATTGCTCGCAATGGTCTCACTAGACCTTGGAACTCATTCATTCAGACTCCGTGTGCTAGTAAAGAGAGTATGAAGTTTGACATAGTATGGGAAGATTGAATACAAGAAGAAGCTAGAGTATCCAATGGAGAATATCTATTCAGAGAAGCTAATCAAGCTCTAGCCACCCATACTAAAGGAAGAAAACAATCAAACTTAAAGAAGAGTAATCATAAGACTTCAAAGAAGAAGCTTCGGAACAAGTAGAAGGATTACTCAAAGCATCAATGCTACACATGTCATAAGATAGGACATATTGCTAGAGAATTTCCATCGCCAAAGAAAAATAACAACAAGAGACATCATGCTCATCTAGCTGAAGATGAGGATGATGAAGAAGAAAGACCTCGAAAGAAAACTAGAGGTGAAGATGTAGAAGAATATGTGTTATTCTATGCAATTTATGGGTCTGTAACATTTGGAGAAGATACATGGCTTATTGATAGTGGTGCCTCAAATCACATGACAGGGAAGACACAAATTATGTCAATACTTGAAGAGAAGACCTCTCCCCAGAAGGTATCATTGGGAGATGACTATCAATATTCCATCAAAGGTATTGGTGAATAAAGCTACAAGCTTGACTATGGGACTTCCATGAAGACGAAGGAAGTACTGTATGTAACAGGTTTGAAAAAGAACCTACTTTCCATCTCTTCTCTAGATAAGAAAGGATATAGAGTTTCTTTTATAGATGGACAAGTACTTATGTGGGCCAAAGGAAAGACACTTGAAGATGCTGTGGTCATTGGAGAAGAAGAAGGAGGATTGTACAAGCTCAAAGGACATCTAGAGATAGCCCTTATCCATGAGACTACTAGTTCAAGTGAACTGTGGCATAGGAGACTTTCTCACATCAACTACAAAGCATGCTCTTTGTGAGAAATGTGGTAACAAGGTTACCAGATATGAAGATCGAACATGAGGGAACTTGCAAAGGATGTGCAAGAGGAAAGAACATCAAGAATCCCTTTCCAAAAAGTGAAACAAAGACCAAAGGTAAGTTTGAACTAATTCATTCTAATGTATGTGGTACTATGTCATCCATATCCTTAAGTGGATGTGAGTACTATGTCACATTTATTGATGATTATTCAAGAAATACTTGGATATACTTCTTGAAGAATAACATTAGAGGAAATTTGGGGTCTAAAATGGGCCTTATAAGAAAACGTGCCAACAATAAATTTTGTGAGTTGGAATTCAAGAACCAATAGAATTTCAATAAAATGATTCAACCATAATGGTTGAATTGACATATTTGTCATAAAAGAAAACTACTTTTTTTGTTCATATTTTCGACATATCTCCCTCTGTTTTTACTGAAATTTTAGGTGGGAGAGCTCGTTGGATGCATAATTTAATTCTGTATACAACAAGTACCCACACTACATACTTTTGATGGACCCTGCTACCCCAAAAATAAGAAATACCTGAAAAATATGATGATGATGTCATCATCACATTTTTCAGGAATTTCTTGTTTTTGGGATAGCGAGGTCCGTCAAAAGTATGCATTGGGGGTACTCGTTGGATGTGGAATTAAATTCCACATCCAACAATATCTTCCACTTGGAATTTGAGTAAAAACACAGAGATATATGTCAAAAATACGAACAATAAAAGTAGTTTTTTTCTTTCTTCCTCCAAAATTAATAACTATTATTTTATTAATTTAACTATTATTTTATCATTTTCCTTAGGAGGCCCATTTTAGACCTCAAATTTCCTCTAATGGAGTGAAGTGTTCAAGAAATTCAAGGAATTCAAAGCCTTGATAGAGAACCACTCAGAAAGGAGAATCAAGACACATAGATAAGATAATGGTGCAGAATACACTTAAAAGGAATTTGAATCATTATGTAAGGAGGCATGAATCAAGAGGGAACTGACCACTCCCTATAATGCCCAACAGAACGGTGTTGTGGAAATAAATAATAGAACTATCATGTAAGCAATGAAGACCACGATTCATGACCAAGACCTCCCCATGCACCTATGGGATGAAGCAAGAAGAACAATTGTATATGTGGAGAATAGATTATCTCATAGTGCTCTTGGATTTAAGAATCCTGAATAGATGTATACAGGGAAGAAACTTTAAGTGAGGCATCTCAATATATTTGGCTGCCCAGTATATGTACATATTCCAAAACAGAAGAGAACCAAGTTGGATCCTTCTGGAAAGAAGGGAATATTTGTTGGATACTGTGAAGTCTCCAAATCCTTTAGGACATACATCTCAAGATTCCATCATATTGAGATTAGTAGGGATGTAACATTTGATGAAGAGACAACTCTTAAGAAATATAGAAGGTGTCAGCTTGAAAAAGTACATGAAGAGGATGTACCTCCCAAAATGGTAGAAGCTAAAACCTCTCCTAAAATAGTAGCATCTGACGATCATGACATGCTAGAACCTTAGGATCCCCCTACTATGGATATCTCTAGAAAGAGAAAACCTGCTTGGGTAAAAAAAATCATACAAGAAGAAGAAAGATATGGGGCTCTAGAAGGCTCCACAAGAACCAACAAAATATCAAATCCATATTCCAATTATGTTGCTTTGATGTGTTACCTTGTATATCAAGAAACCACCAACTATGAGGAAGCTGCATTGAAGAAAGAATGGGTTGAAGCAATGACGGAAGAATACCACTCAATCATGAAGAATGATGTTTGGGATATAGTTCCCAAACCGGAAAATAAGAGTGTGGTATCTTCGAATTGGATCTACAAGATAAAACATGCTACTGATGGAAGTATTGAAAAGTATAAAGCATGATTTGTGTCTAGAGGATTCTCTCAGAAAGAGGGGATCGATTATGAGGAGACATTTTATCCAGTAGCAAGGTACACTTCCATTAGAACCATTATGGCACTTTCTTCCATGATGAAATGGGACTTATAGTAGATGGATGTAAAGAAAACCTTCCTTAATGGTGTGATTGAGGAAGAGGTTTACATCGAACAAACACAATGATTTGAAGTCAAAGACATAGTGACTCATGTATGCAAGTTGAAAAAGGCTTTGTATGGGCTGAAGCAAGCTTATAGAGCTTGGTATGGAAGAATAGATAGATTCTTGAGAAGCATGGGATTTACCAAGAGTAAAGCTGATCCTAACCTTTATATGAAGATTATGGATGATGAAATTGTCATACTATTACTGTATGTGGATGATATATTTCTAACAGGAAATGAGAAATAGATGACAGATTGCAAGAAGAATCTAGCTGAAGAATTTGAGATGAAAGATATTGGATTGATGCATTATTTCCTAGGGATGGAAGTGTGGTAGAGCCCAGAAGGAATATTTCTGAATCATGGAAAGTATGCTGTAGAAATATTGAAAATATTTGATATGTTGGATTATAAGGCCATGGCCACACCGATGGACACCAACCTGAAGCTGTTGTCTAATGAGACATCAGAGTTAGTGGACATGAACTAATACAGATAGATTATTGGGTCATTAATGTATCTGATGAACACAAGGCCAGATATATGCTTTACTGTGACCATCTTGAGTTAGTATCTAGTTAAACCTAGACAGGTTCACCTGATATTTGCAAAGCATGTGATGAGGTACCTAAAAGATACAATATATTTGGGACTTTACTACGGGAGAGATCATGACTACAAATTGTATGGATATATGGATTCATATTGGGTAGGAAGTGCCGAAGACAAGAAGAGAACCTCAGGTGGATGCTATTGTCTAGGATCTGCCATGATCTCATGGTTTAGTAAGAAACAGTCTAGTGTTTCTCCCAGTACAGCTGAATCAGAGTACATTGCAGCTTGCTCCACTTGTTGTGATGCGATATGGCTTCGAAAGATGATGTTAGGATTATTTGACATGGAGTTGGACACCATAGTAATTCTCTGTGACAACTAGAGTTGTATAAAGATGATAGAGAATTCGATGTTCCATGACAAATCGAAGCACATATAAATCCGATATTTTTATATAAGGGATATGGTACAAAAGGGAGCTATCAAGCTCCAGTATATGAGTACTGATGAGCAAGTTGTTGATGTACTGACCAAGTCTCTACCTTGATTAAAGTTTGAATATTTTTGTGACAAGATTGGTGTAGTTCGAAAAGACTTTCCTCATAAGGAGGAACAATGATGGAACTATAGATGATGAAGGTATGGGCATTCTTCGAAAAGGAGGATCGGGTTGAAGATATGAACCCTCAGATAAAGGGAGAGTAGGTTGATAATATGGAACTTCGCAGGAAAGGGGGATTAATAATGAGACTGACACTGATGATGGATGGCAGTTATAATGAAGCTTCAAAATTCACTTGTGGATGATAGTATCCTCTCTTGAGGATGGTAGGTATAACACTCTGTTCTTGAGAGTGGTCCTTACTAAGGATGGCCCTGCACATGTTATTCTCGCATGGAGAGTACCCACATTAAATTGTGGATATCGTAGAATAACACTCACTCAGGATTAGTCCTAACCTCAGTGGTAAGGATCCTCTACGATGAGTTCTCACGGAAGACACGACTGACATTTTGTATGCAGTCGAGATATGCTCTGCATATAATACACTTGTATGGAGAGTATGCCTATATTCATATGTAGATACCATAGAATAACACTCGCTTGGGAGTGGTCCTAACCTTAGTGGTATGGATACTCTATGATGATTCCTAATGAACACCGTAGTATAAAAATCACTTGGGAGTGGTCCTAACCTCAGTGGTATGGATGTTCTACGATGGGTCGACATTTTGTATGCAATCGAGATCTTCTCTGCAAACAATACTCTTGCATGGAAGAGTATGCCTGCACGTAAGTGTAGATACTATAGTATAACACTCACTTAGGAGTGGTCCTAACCTCAGTGGTATGGATGGTCTATGATGAGTCCTCATAGACGATAGGGCCTGTACTAGGTGTGGTTGAGATCTACATTTAGTTGTAGATGATTCAGTTGATCAATTTTATGAATCAGGCTGATGGATGATTTCATTGTCCTTGAACTCACATCCTAAAGTGATAGGGATTGATCATCCCACAAAGAGATCATGTGTAATGCAGGTAGCGAGGTGGAAAAAGGATCAACTAGATCTAAGTGTGGTTGTAAAGGATCAAGAAAATTGAAGTACTACTAAAAAGGATCGAAATGATCGAAGTGTTGTTGTGAAGGATCAAGAGGATCGAAATACTACTACAAAGGATCGAAGATCAAAGTGCTGCTATGAAGGATTGAGAATATCAAAAGTGCCACAAAGGATTGAAGATCGAAGTACTACTGCAAAGGATCAGAATATTGAAGTGCTTCTACAAAGGATCGAAAGATTGAAGTGTTGTTTCCAAATGATCAAGTTATCATGTGATGCAGAATATGAAGACATTGAAGAGTAACTGTTACAGTTACTGATTGTGAAAAATTTCTATGATGTATAGATGTATTAGCTTGATGTATTGTTAAAGATATTGTATCTATGTTCTCCTATAGTCTATGATGATGTTTCAGTAGAATAACCTTTTAGTTAAGGGGGAGTGTTGAAATATTGTAACTTCAAAGGATATTCTAAATGTATTTTACTAATGTAACCCATGCGAGATGTTATTATTTCTCCGACGGGGTGTTACTATTGTATTTGGTCATCATAGAGTCATGAGGTAAATCCTCCATTGTAAGTCGGGTCATTAGTACCCTAATGAATAATATAATATACTGTTTTGAGTCTTCCTATGTGAAGTCAGCCTAGACAGTTTAGTGGGGACGACTTGTTTAGGGTAAAATTCAGTTGGATCAATGTGTATAAATAGGAGGGATATGATTCTTATTTGAACATAGAGTCACTCACTTGAGTAGCGCATATCAGAGAGGGAGAGAGATAACGAAAGGAGGAGAATACATGTTTTTTGGGTTATATCTTATACAGAGGAATGTTTGGCTGGGTTTTCTTCCCCTTGAGAGTTTCCTAGGATAAATACCATGTCTATCTTGTGATTCTGTTTCTTTCAATGATTCTGCATATGATACTGCTGTGAATTTGAATTGAACACTAATGATATCTAGTCTAGCATATGAAATATTAACGATAACTTTATGTTTTCTTTTAATTTATATAATGTGCTTGGATGCAATAGTTGATACTTGAAAGTTTATTTAAATGTTCTTGGATTTAAATAGAAGTTTTCAATGAGAGAAAATATGTTCTTAATTGTTAGGCCTATTTAATTTGTACCCTTATTATTGATTTCCCAACATTTGGATTCATTGACACACTCTTTGTATCAAGATTATTATTTATAAGTTACCTTAGATTATATGGATGCATTGACACACCCTTAATGATGGACCTTAGATTATAACTTACATACCAATGCTAGCATTGTTAGGCTATTCAAGGACTAAGAGAATGAATATTGAATAAAATAGAACAAAAAAAAGGTTATACAACTTGCTTTCTCTTTTAAACATGTCTAAAAAGTAGTAGAAACAAGTATATTTCCCAGTATATGACAATTATTGCATTGTCATTACTTGCATAAAGTAAAAACACAAACACCTCAGTTGTATGTTCTTTACGACAAAAGAATTAAAACAACTTATTAACCTAATGCGGGCTATAAACCCTTTATACCTCAATGAATATGACTTAATAAAAAATATAGTTATTTTCTTCTATATGAGTTGTCCATCAAACTAAGTGGCTTTCTATTTCACCAAAATTCCATAAAATAACTATTAAAAAAATCTTCTAAAATATATCTAACTAAATAGTTTTCTAATTCACCAAGCTTCCATAAGATTATTAACAACTTGGAATAATAAAAACTAAAAAACACACAAAGTATACAGGGAAAGGTTAGATTGCATCTTTAATTAGCATACATTTAAAAGCATTCAAGAATATCTTGATCATAATATGCAGCTAAGGGTAAAAAATCATCTATAATTATTATGATTGATCAAGCTAAAACAACATATACAAGGCATTATATAAAGTTTAGAATTTCATAATCAGAAACGAATAACACCAATGAATGAATGTGTTATAATAAGAGGACTTATAACATTTAAAAAAGAATAAGAATGGAATCTAGATAAATGATAAAGGACTTAACATGTAAAAATATACATTCTAATCATTTTTGAAAGTGTAAATAAGTAAGAAAAGCCTTAGTGAAAATATGTATTTATGTTCATATACTTCTTATACCTGTCATAAGGACTTAACATGTAAAAATATATATTTTTATCATATTCCAAGGTGTAAATAAGTAAGAAAACCATTAGTGAAAATTGGTATTTATGCTTATGTACTTCTCATAAAGACTCTGTGTATGTTTCACCCCGGGGTTCATCTTACTGGTCTTTTCGAAAAGCATGGAATTCCCTAAGCCAAAGTTTGGATGGAGATGCCATAAATAGTGGAATAAATTATGGTTCAGTGTAGCTTGCAAACAAAAATAGATCTCATGATAAAGTTGGCGATTTTTGGACTGAATTGAAACATTTTTTGGATTGACTTGAAATATTTTTGGACTAGGATGAAAATCCTATGACTGGCAAGGTGTGATTCAATTGGATTTGAAATAAATGTTTGGTTATGATTTTTATCAAGACGAGTCATCAACGATTAAAAATGATGATGAAGAGGATACAAAATAAAATTTTGACTACAAAGCATTGCCTTGAAGATCAAATACTCATAAGATCCTATTCAGGAAAACATAAGCTAGAGCATAAATTTGCTTGCTAAATATCCTTATACCAAACAACCTAAGTTTTATATCGATTTTTAGGTAATCTTTGATATTTTGATAACATCCATGATAAATATATAACTTACATAGTTTAAGGATAGTATTAAAAGGTTCCAAAGTCACGAAGTTATTGGTAAATGATGCTAGGTGTTACTTTGGAAGAAGACGAGAATATAAGGAAAGAATCAAAATCTATTTAATACATGGTATTAACCATTTATGTAGGTTTCAACAAGGGGAATAAAAGAAAACAAAAATTATTGGTAAATGATGCTAGGTGTTACTTTGGAAGAAGACAAGAATATAAGGAAAGAATCAAAATCTATTTAATACATTGTATTAACCATTTATGTAGGTTTCAACAAGGGGAATAAAAGAAAACAAAAAAGGGATAAGGCATCAGGGTAACATAGAAAATTACACCCAAAAGCAGGTATCCTTTAAAAGATGCATTCCCATCTACTCAAAGGGATGATGCATGGAGAGGGAACTATATTCAATAGATTTTAATTGAGGTACACAAATATTTAAATACATAACACTAAACAACAAAGAAACTGGATTAGGACAATGTATCACTCTAGCAACAAGCATATTCACTCAAATTGACAACAATAAAAGTATCATTTCTGAGAGATATGTCAAATATTGATATAATGAGTTGACTTGAAAGAGTTATTCAAAACCCCATTATAGTTGATGAAGTAGCTCTATTCTATGGTAGAAGAGGACATTAGAAAATTGTTAAAAAAGAAGAAGACAATAAACTGGAATTGATATTTTGGAGATGAAAATATTTTTATAACATCCATGATAAATATATCACTTACATAGTTTAAGGATAGTATTAAAAGGTTCCAAAGTCATGAAGTTATTGGTAAATGATGCTAGGTGTTACTTTGGAAGAAGACAAAAATGTAAGGAAAGAATAAAAAGCTATTTAAGACATGGTATTAACCATGTATGTAGGTTTCAAAAAGGGGAATAAAAGAAAACACAAAATGAATAAGGCATCAGGTTAACCTAGAATATTACACCCAGAAGTAGGTATCCTTAAAAATATGCATTCCCATCTACTCAAAGGGATGATGCATGGAGAGGTAACTGTATTCAATAGATTGGCATTGAGGTACAAACATATTTAAATACATAACACTAAAGAAAAGAAACTGGATTATGCTAAAACCAGAATTAGACCCACATCAAGGGAAGATGATCCTTCTTGTTTTTGGAGGAGGCCCAACCCTCATCTTCTAAATCCACATAAACTACAAAAAACTCACAACCATAATTTTCATGGTATCTTTTCTTCTCATAAATTGTCAACTAAAGACTTGGAAGTTTGTCATATAATGCCTGTACAAGAGGGATGCATGGTAGCTATGGAAAATCTCTCTCCCATCCCTCATAGTCTAGCCGAATCTATGAATAGGATTCCATATATAAATATAGTAATCCAACAATGAAAATACTCACACACAAGAAAAAAGAATGCCAATACCAAAATGATATTGTCAAAATATATATGCTATAAACCAAGTCTCGAATTCGGCACAAAACTAGGCATGTGAAGAGAATTAGATCGAATAAATAAGGAAAAAATTGGAAAGTATAAAAATATAAAGATAAACACAAGTGTCGGTGAATGATACATGGATACTTTGTCCTCCTTTAGGTCTGCTTGTTACTTGTAATCACTCTATCAACAAGGATATTCACTCAAATTGACTACCAAAATGAGAAAAAAATCATTGTTTAAAACTTTTAAAGGATATTTATTTGTTTCATATGAACAACTAAATGATGCATCAGGGTAACCTGGAATATTACACTTAGAAGTAGGTATCCTTTAAAAGATGCATTCCCCTCTACTCAAAGGGTTGATGCATGGAGAGGAAGTTGTATTCAATAGATTGGCATTGACGTACAAAAATATTTAAATACATAAGACTAAACAACAAAGAAACTAGATTATGCCAAAAACAGATTCAGAACCACATCAGGGGAAGATAATCCTTCTTGTTTTTGGAGGAGGCCCAACCCTCATTTGATGGCTCCACATCAACTACAACAACCTCCCAACCATCATTTTCAGGGTATCTTTTCTTCTCATAAATTGTTAACTAAATACTTGGAAATTCGTCATATAATGTTTGTACAAGAGGGTTGCATGCCAACTATGGAAAATGTCTCTCCCATCCCTCACAATCTATCCAACTCTATGACTAGACCTCCATATATAGATATAGTAATCAAATAATGTAAATACTCACACACAAGAAAAAATAATTCTAGTACCAAAAGGAGATTGTCAAAATACATATGCACTATAAACCAAGTCTCGAATTCGGCAAAACACTATGCTTGCTTATCACTTGCAATCACTCTGGAAATAAGAATATTCACTCAAATTGATTGAAAAATTAAAAAAATCATTATTTAAAAATTTTAAAGGATATTTATCTATTTCTTGGGCGAGTACAAGTTCAAACCACCAGTTAAACAAGAGATTGCAAGTTTAAGTCATGTTACCTAAGTCAAGCTTTGTTATCCACAATTTTGACTCAACCAATCCAAAAAAATATTATGGGGGATAATCCAAGTCAATCATGTATTAGGTGAGTTTGAATCTCAATCCCCGTGACACTGCTATAAGATCTATGCTCCATCAATTATATATAAGAGTACAAAATTGTGGTGGGTTGAGGCAGATGGAGAGTTAGATGTAGGTAGATAAATTGTTTGGTGAGTTATCATCTTTGACCAAATCACCTTTACAATGATATATGTGAAATGTAAAATAAAACATTAGAAATATAACACAATTTTTCCATTTGGACTTTGTCCACTAGGATCGACGATTAAGTCCCATTATTTCATCCCTGCTAAAGAGGAGATTATCCTCAATTTCTGTTGACAATACACCCTAGGACATAATAGTGTGTGTTGGATTGACCCATGTGGATGTTGGGAGAAGGTAAAGAAAACCATCTTATAAATTACGAGTGTCAAATATGAGTGGAACATATTGTTCGATTGCAGTGGTGGGAAGAATAAAAACTATAAATGTACTACCTGCTGAAGAACCAAACTAACTGTGTGTTATCCACGCACCTGTGCAGAAGGGTCGACACCTACATATCTTTGGGTTGAGGGGAAATACAAACATGTTTGTTCTTAGAGGGATATAGCATAATTTTCTTTATGGTTGAGCTAATTTGAGCATTGTTTTGAAACAAATGAGTGTTAGAATTTTCACTTAGTGCTTGACAATGGACCTCCTTGTTGGAGTGTGACCCTTTGGAGTAGGTTGTTAGAGATACTATTGTAAGTTCAGAGCCAACCAATTCAAACCAAACCGACCAGTTATGAGATGGTTTTGGCCAAAATTTATCTAGACTAATGGGATATGAAATGGCTAGTTGACCAAATATTTCCTGAACAGACCAGTTCAATATTGGTTCCTGACATAACTAGTCAGTCGATCGATTCAGAGTTTGAATTTGCCATCCACATAAGACTTGTTGGGTAGCAGCCCAATCAACCTAAAGAAACAAAAAAAAACCCTGCAAACCCTCCTAAAATCCTATATACAAATTTATAAATGCTTTAATCCCAACCATGTCATCTAGTTGACCTCCCTATTGGAATTGTATTGATATTTCAATATAAATTCTTGAAGTTAATGTAGTAATGTTATCTTAAATTATATCCTTAAAATTTAATGTAGGACCCCCATTTTGGGATGTCTGGTGATGAAACCAACCCATCAAATCCATAGGGAGAACATAAAAAATGTGGTACATTTTAAGCTTTCAACACTCTTCAACAAATTTTTACCATCTTAACATATCTTAATTTTTTTTTGCAGTTAGATTGACATCAAGAAGATGAAGCAGGTAGTAATCTTATTGAGGCACAAATAATCATAAAGCTCAATGGCCCAAAAGGAAGCATATCATTTTATGAGCCACAAACAGGAAAATTATTTAGAGGCTTAGATGATCCACAAGTAGGCATGCAAGAAAACCTGTGCAACATCTTACATGCAACCTTAAATTTGAATGGATAGAAATTTGTAAAAATAGAAAAATTGTCTTATGCTTCTTAGATAGGGAGAAAGTCCAACAATCCAGGAATGTGTAAATATGCAAAAAAGGCTAATGGAAAAAATTCCAGCTATAAAGTACATAATTTTTTTATTCAGCCACATCTAATTGGAAAGGTTAATGGTTCAACATGAGGCTGGCAATTTGATGAGATGCAGTTAGGAAAGGTGGGAAGAGGCTCATATGATATACAAGTATGCATTCCATTACATGTAAGCATTACATGAAAGGACACGAGAATACACAGGACTTTTCAATCCTCAAGTCTCAACAACCACTCAAAGAAGAAAAGAAAATGGACAAAGTAGGTGAACTATGTGTACCAGGCTCAGAAAGGAAGTAGTACCCAAATGCACTTCAAGATTGTTCCCAAAATATGAAACAAAGACAACCACACAATTCCATCAACAGAAAAATAGAGAAATATACACCAAGTGCTTCAACTTACCTAGGAAAACTGTACTTTTATGATTATAACAAACAATCATCTATAATTATTATGATTGATCAAACTAAAACAACATATACAAGGAAGTTTCTAAAGTTTAGAAGTTCATAATCAGAAAGGATTAACACCAATGAATGAATGTGTTATAATAAGAGGAATTATAATATTTAAAAAAGAATCCTGGATTATAAAAAACCAGTCAACACAGTGAGCATGAATGCAATTAGTACATCCTTCGACCTTTAACCCTAAACCACCATTCAATGCAAAGAACTTCGTCCATCCAAGACAAAATCATCATTCTCCCAAGCTACCATTGAAAACATTGGTCTCATATTTTCCAATTTCTTCTAAGACAAAACATAGTAGCTTATCATGAGTCATGGATCAAGATAAACCGTTGCAAAACCTAGAGAGCAACATACCTATATATACATAAACTTTAGTATTTGGATGCAGAAAGGAATATTTCATTTTTAGCACCACTATATCATAATATTAACGTAGAATTTACTGTTTATAACTTTAATCAGGAATCTAGTATGTTGTATCGATCATGACTTAAAATCTATTCTCAATTTCTACTGTCGTTCCCCTATCACTCACCATTTCCTTCATACATGACTTCCATTCGCTCTTGGTTTTCTGTGGGATGAAAAGTCAAAATGAAAGTTTATATATATGTATATGTATATGTATATGTATATGTATATGTATATGTATGTATGTATGTATGTATATACATTTGGGGAAAAAATATACCAAAACTAATAAAACGTTATCAGAAATAATAATTGATACCTGCGTTTCTTCCTTGCCAACGATAGAACCATCAACATAGTCATAATCATCAGCATTTAGCAATTGGGAATAATGCATAAATTTCAATAAATTTATAGACATGAGATTTGGATAATAAAAACATATATATATATACACAAAACATTTAATTTGTAACATGTGTACATTCTAGCTCATACTGTAAATGTGTCTTTTGTGAGTTCAATTATTAAACCATACTTATGTACCAAATATGTGCGCCGATTTTCTTCAACCTTGAAATTCTTTTACATGTCTCTACAATATATTGCATACTTCTCTAGCTATGATCAACTCATAAAACTCAAGGAATCATCTGAATAGTCATCAAATGAGTTGTCAACCATATTGGTTGAAGATGCCATATTATTTAAGCCGATTTCTACCCTTGCCAATGCAACCATAACATGCTCTTTTATCTATTCCCTCACTCTACTTGCCACTTTGTATTTCATTTGAAACTCCTCTGGAAAATAAATGACTCTAGGTTGTGGAGCTACTAAGCAAGGAAACGGTTGGATATAGTCAACATCTCACAGTGAATCAGGAGGTTCATATGTACGACCTTTTCTAGCATAGTATAAAGGTGATCCTGTATCTGTATAGTCAGGGGCCATGGCAATTGGCATCTTGAAAAAATATTGAGGGACCTCATCGTTATTTGGGAACTTCCCATATGCATAGAGGAACCTCAAATAAATATCCGGGTGCAATATTTGGATCATTGAATCTTGCAATATTTAGATGTGTTTTGTCTTTAGGCCGCAAGTCAAATAATGAAAAGACCATTTCTTTTGTGACATTATTTTTTATTTCTTTGAACTTGTGGCAACCCATCACCGCCATTCTCCTCCTACGTATCATGTCATAAAAAATATGGGTTGATGGTACAACCCCAACATAACTCTCAATCAAACTGTTCATATTGTGCAACACAATCTGGAGACTCTGTTGACAACTAACAGAGATAGTAGAACTCTCGATTTCACCCTGCAATTTCACAGAATTCTCCCTCATCTCTTCCATGGTAAGCTTTGCGATCTTGTCTTCCCAAGGAATATCATCGGGAACATCTTTAGGATGAGTGTAGAGAGGTTCATATGTTTCATTGTGTGCATTCTCACGCGCTCAATGAATTCTCCTTGTATTATGAGATGGATTAGGAGCGTGAGAAGCAAACCCTGTAAGAAGTAAAACATGTGCAAGTATTAGAATGTATATATAACTTTTCGATAAAAGTATACATATTTCAATAAAATGTGTTCATTAAAAATACATGGTGGAGCCTCTGCTTTGTACACTGTGCGTACTATAAAATAACTCTTCTATCCCATCAGTATCCTTAGAATGTGTAGAATCCCTTGTAAAAAACATTAAATTGGAAATCACATGTAAGTTTAAGAAAAATAACACAATGTTTTGCAAATAAAAGACTCATGTCCAATAAGAATTATGGTTTGAATTTATGTAAACATTATTCTTCTGCTGATGGGATCTCTGAGCTAGTAGTATCTGTAGCATAAGGCATTGAATGCATGTGCATAAAAAAAATCAAGTCATATGCATGTAACGTTTTAAATAAATCAAAGACATTTAACTTGTACTATAAAAAGATAAATAAAATTACCTATGGGTGTCCTTCGTGCCCATCCACTAGCCCCTATAAAATATAATAAATTGAAGGACACTTATAAGTAAGAGTGTTAGAGCTCAGAATTGCATTGTAGGTTGTGGAGGGTGAATCCCAAGGTAACAACATAACCACTTTAAGAAAATAAGATGGCCTCTTCCTTTCTAGAGAGGGATCTCTCACAGATTTTTGATCAGGGCTAGATGCAAAAACAAAATAAAATTTATATGTGTGGGTGGTTGAAACAAAGAAAACATAGATTGGGCTATGGATTCAACACATTCATGAATTACATAACAGTTTGCATGAAAATTTACAGAGGAAAGGTATCATTTAGTTACATTCATAATGATTTTGGTCTAGTGATAAAGAAGAAGGAATGTCAGTCCATCAATACAGAGCATTGAGGGTATGAATTCTGCATCAATTTTTGTTGAAAGGATATGTGGATATCGAGAAAAAATAGTCAGAGCATAAAAAATATGAATCATGAACTATTACACACTCATTCCAGACATGAAGAAAACAAAATGGCAAGTTAAACAGGAAGACATTCACATAAGAAAAGAAATAACAGATTGTAACTACGACATACACAAGAATCTCTGCAGCAACAAGCCCGCATTCGGCTCTGTCATTTTTATTAAGGGAAGATCTCAATTTACATAAAGTAGAACACCATAGGTTCCAACCCCATATTCCTATAGTGAGGGTATATTTATAGTGTTAACAAGACCTCGAGACCAAGTTACCTTGAAAACCTAAAATCAATTACAAAATCGGGGATAAATCCTAACAACTTATGATATGGCAGATTTGCCATGATCATTTACAAAATAGGAAAGGATACTTGGATGCACATGATGGACCAAAATGGAGAATTAAACACCTCAAAACCATGCCTTCTGGGTGAAAATGATGGCTCAGGACCTCCTTTGACATTCTGCAATGGTTTCCTTCATGCCTGCATCTTCACCTGCGAAAAAGCTTTTGGATAGTTGATCTTTACTTGCTTAAATCCTCACCATTCAATGATTTGGATCTTTAAGATTTTGCATATATGAAAGGTTGATTTATCCATGCTAGTTGGATCAATGGAATCTACTACTACCATAGATATTATCTTCTTTAAATCTCAACCTTCGAAATATGCCAATTTTTAAGTCATTCCACAAATTTGAAAAGTGATTTTCCATGAGCATGTTAGATTAGTGGAATTCACCTCCACTCTAGATCTAAGATCAGGGATGATATGGACTATTGAAAGCTATGCTATCTACCTTTTTCCACATATCAGGAAGTCTTCTTACTTGTATACATGTTACTCTTTTTCCGCATCGTCGATCTATGTCGAAAGCTCTCTGAACCGTTGGATCTCGGACAACAGAAAGCGGAAGTCAGGAATTTAACTTCTTCAAAGTTTGATGTTGATCTTTCCACTTCCTCTTTTTCTTTTCGCATCATCGATTTGTGTGGAATATTTCTCAACCATAGATCTTGCGGATCATGGAAAATGGAAGTTGATTTCCAATTCTACAACCCGAAAATTTACCTTTTTCACTTCCGCCTTTTCACTTCCGGTGTTTCTTTCTACAACGTTAATCCCGAGAGGGATTTCTATGAATCATAGATATTGCATATCATGAAAAGTGAGACTTTAATTTTTTATGACCAAATTCTTACGTTTATGATTTCTGCCTTTTTCCTCCTTTCCGAACCGTTGATCTTGGGAGGAATCTATCCTGACCATTGATCTTGCGGATCACAGAAAGCATAAGTTCAACATTTTATCCCTAGAAAATTTATGTTTTTGCTTTCCTCCCTTTTCCCCTTTCTGCACCATTTATCTGCACGTGATATTTCCTTACCGTCAATATGGCGGATAGAGGAGCGCATAACTTCTCCTTTTCATGACCAAATCCTTTGGTATTTTTTACTTTTTGGTCTCCTCCCTTTTGTCTTTCTGCATCGTTGATCTTTAGTGGAAGCGCTTCAAGCCTTCAATTTGGCCGATCGCGGAACACAGAACCTCGACTTTTCATGATCAAATCCCTAAGTTTGTCTCTTTTAGTTTTCCACCATTCTTCTCGCTACTTTTCCCTCTCTACCATTTTCATTCCACACCGTTGATTTGTGTGGGCACTCTCTGAACCGTCGGATTTTGGATTGCGAAAATCGGAATTGAGGTTTTACCATTTTTCACCAATGCGTTTTTCCTCTTCCACTTCTACCTTTAGCAAAAAGAGAAAGGCATAAATACCAACTTTATGATGAAATTTTGGCCCTTTCTGCTTTTTCGCCCCCGCGTTTCCTTGGGCGGAAATGATTTCTGGCCTTTGATCTCCTGCACTACGCATCCAGGCCGTCCATTTCCTGTCAACATTCAGCTAAGGGAATATTCCTTTGTTTACATGCATTTGAAGGTAAAAAATCAGAATTTCTTTAAGTATTTGGCATTCTTAACCTAGAAATGTCCCTTCAAACACCTGTAGATCCTTATCAACAATATTTAAGGTTATATGATATGAAAATTTACAAACCTTATTTCACCATTATTTGCCAAATCCCTTACCAATTACTTAGCCCAGAAATGGTGCTAACAACTGGCTCCAACTTGGTATGTGATCCTCCCTGTGAGGTAGCAAAGAACCCCATAGACCGGGTGCCAAATCCATTGGGAAACTCCCAACCTTTTCCTGAAATCCCCAACATGCTTCCAAAAACAAAAAGCTAAACTGATGCTGAAAGAGACTAAAAAATTACTGAAAGAAATACTCACCATGTAGAGATTATTCACTCCTACCTACCCTACTTACTGAGCATCAATACCCAGTCAAGTAACTTCTACCTTCCAGTGAATCCAATCAAGCAAATGATCCCATAAACAAACTTTCTCTTCATGCTTGATAAAAAAATAGATAGGAAAAATTTAATGGCAAGAGGTTATGATAAAGGGATTGATATCTACAGTAGAGATATAACCAGCTGTTACAACTAACAACCTTCTCCATGTATTATGTGACTGGATCATGATAACCTGCAATATTTTTTGTTATTTGATTTCCATGTTCGAACTGCTCCAACTTCCACTCCACTAGCACCCTGCCAAGATGTTCTTCAAGAAAACCATGCAAAGAATGCTCCTCACAATTTTCAAATGAGACATCAACTTCCTCATCTAAGATATCAGAATTTAAAACTTGATTCCTTTCAAGTATTTCAAAGGAAATATCATTGTGTTCTTTAATAGATTCAAGCAAAATAATTCCTGAATTTAAAAAACATAAAGAAATATCCCATTTGGAGTCCTCCTCTTCTTCAAGAAAATCAGTTGAAATGCACTCTTCTTGACATTATGAATTTGAAAAACATGAAAATACATCCCACTTAAGACCTATTGGCCGGATTTTCTGTCTAGGCCAACTTAAGGAGATTAATCCCACACAAGTCGCTTAAAGCAGCTTCCTGTGTGTTTGAAATGGAAAAACCTCACAGGTTATGGTCCTACTACCAACTGAATTTATTCTCTTAAGGAGAATGTAAAAAACTCAGTAAAAATTTATCCTACATTAAATTACTGCTTAAAATAAATCCTATAGTTAGTTTTCTAAGTTTAAATTATCCTAAAGTGCTTTCTTAAGGAAAGTCTCTTGTTTTAGGGTTTTGTTTTAAATGTTTTGACTAATAAGCTATTTTAAATTTTAACAAACTAATCTAATTCTATTTAACAGTTATTAAAATAAACTAAGCTAAAATGTGAATTGAAATCAACTAGCTATCCTATCTCAGCTGAGAGCAAAGTTTTAGACTACTATATCAACTATCAATTAACGATTATAAATAACAAAGTGAAATAAATCATACAATTACAGATAATAAATTATCAGAACCGTTATCATTAATAACTCTCTGTTTAATAAAATTTAAAAACAAAGAGAATAAAATAAGAAATTATTTTATTCACTCTGTAGATCTATTTGTCAACAGATAATTGAAATTCAACATTAACATCTATATATAAATGATATAATAACTTAACATTCAAAACAACTATCAAAATATAGATGTAATCAATATGCTATGAAAATATAATACTATTCGATCACAATCATCAACAACATTTGAATAACCATGACATTGATAGTATCAACACCAGATATCGATATTGAGTGATAAGAGTAATTAAAACTAGATTAATGCAATGAAAACTAAGTTCAATTGCACAGATTTAAGTAAGAAAATTGCTTTTGAAATATATATATATATATATAACAAAGATCTGAAAACAAAAAAACAAAGATCTGAAAACAAAATTTGATACCCGTCTTTGATGTTCTAGTGGTAATCATCCCCAAAGAAAACTTCAGTAGACTAATCAAAACTAGAAATGTATTATATGTTTCACAAGTATTTTCCCTAGTACTCCCATCGACCCTTACTACAACAATTTTCATAGTTTTTATAATAAAAATTTGATAACTACATCCATAACTCTATGCAACTGATAGCTAAAAATAGATTTTAAAGTCTGCTATCTATGAAACATCTAGAACCTATTTATGATCATTTTAAAACATTCTCCAATGATGCACCTGGCAATAGATTATTATCATGCCCCTTTCTTCGAATAGTATCTCATTCATATTGAAAGCGAACAACAAATAATTGTAACATCTGGCACATGTGAACTTCCAGCGGAACAGATAAAGCGTGACCATCGTAACTATATGCTAGCTATTAATGCACAATTCATTTCCCTTCCATGAAGCGACCTTAAAAATGCATACCGATCAACCAACCATCTTCATTCCATTCGATGCATTTATATCATGAGCACACCTGTAACAAACAATAAAAATAAAAATAAAAATTATAATTACAATTATAACAAGATAATTGAATAAGAATGTAGAATGATCCTACCGAATCTTTGATTCTGTAGGATGTTCATTAAATTGTAGATTTACCTGTCAAAATTGAAATCACAATAACTAAAAATAGACTAAGTTGTTAGGTTGTGATTTGTAGCTTGATGGCTTTTCCGGCTTCTGATAGCTTGGCCCTGAGTTTCAAGATTTTTTCTTCATGTATTTTTTCATCCTTCAGGAATTTTTCATTGGTCGCAGCTAACAATTTCTTTTCTGCTTTGTATCTGTCCTTCTTGGCTTTCATTTGTTTCCATTGATCTACCCACATAAGTAATTCATTTTTCTACTGTTGTAACTCTGTTTTCAACATATCACGAGCTTCTTCAATTTCTTTTAACCGATCAACCTTATGTTGGTTAGAAAGCTTAATTGACTATTTCGCAAATTTTAAAGTTTCTGCTAGAGAATCCTCATCATTCAATGGTGACTTAAGTCGAGCTTCATGTTCAGGTTGCGCTGGTAATGGTGAATCATCTTCCACGACTCTCTTAGGAGATACCACCAAATTATCATTATTACTACTCTGTTCTTGTTCAAAATCATTGAATGAGGTTTCATGAGGAGGAGATTCATCCTCCTTATCACTATTATCTTCAACAAAGATAGGTTCACTACTCTGTTCCATGGTTCTTGGAAACTAAAGACTAATCATACTCCTAGTAAACCTTTGATTTGTTGTTTTAGATTTTCTCATACTTGGTTCAACAGGTTTATTGTCACCTTCCAGATTTTCTCCTTTTAACTCATGCTTCCCTCTCTCTTCCACTATCTTAGGATACAAATCACCTGTTAATTTAGCATAGTGTGTCTGGAAAACTGTTTTACTTCCCTCTCCCACTTCATTTTCCCTCTGGGGTTGCTCTGGAGGGTTTGAAGTATAAAATTTCTCATTTTTAGCTATTAGACAAAGCTTATCCAGCCCTTCATGATCAACTATAGGATTAGTCTCTTCTTTTATTTCTCTTTCACAAGGTATTCTTTGTTTTGCACGATTCTTAGGTAAGTAGGTAGGCCAAAATTGGGTAAACCCTAACTCATTTTCTTTTAAGAATTCATCCTAGGTTTTTCCTATTGTAGCTAACTGATACTGAACTAACATTTTGATTAGGTCGTGATGAAAAAAACTACGGTCTTGGTTACCAATAGTACATTGAACCGTAACAACCATTTTATGCAAACTATGAAGTAGAAAGTAGGGCAAATTCAATTTCAAACCCTTAAGAGCCATTAAAATTCTCAGATGATACAATTGGACATTGGAGTAATGACCATCACAAGAAATATACCTAGAAATGACTTCAAAAGGAGCATGCCATTGATTCTTCAAATATTTTACAGGAAATCTGAATTTAAGGTGTGCATCCTCCTTTGATAATGGAAGAAGAAACTGCTTAAACTTTTTATTGTCTATTCGTGACCCCTTAAACCAGCGTTCACTAGTCCGAGGTAGCTTTGTGGCTTTCGAAATAAATTCTTCGTCTATGACTAACTGTAAATCACCTATTTGAGCAATATTTCAATCAAAAGACAGCGCAAATTGTCTGGTAACTTCCTCATTGTGTTCACTGAAACCCCAAAAGAAGAGTTTCTAGTCAATTTTCTCAAACAAGGAAAGAACTTCAGGGTCGACTTCTAACATTTCAGGACCATAAATCTCAAAATGACTTAAGGGAGCCATCTGTTAAACTATCAGTTCTTTCTTTGACAGCGGATTAAAAGGCGTTGTGAAAACTGAAGGAATAAGGATATGTGAATACACAGACATGATATGAACCCTTATGCGATTCTGGAAGAGATAAGGAGTAACCCTAGACCGGTTTCTAATTGTGAGAACTTCACCATCAAACCACGACAGGTACTCATCAAACAAATTGATAAGATCTGAAATCATTATGAAATATTTGAAATCAAATGTTTCATGAATGTAATATGAATGTCATATAGGATGATGTTAATATGAAAACATCTGACCAAGGTAATTATTTCATATTAAAGTCCTTTGAATAGGTGTTAACAAAATAACAATTCATATCCTGTAGCAAACACACGACTACCAAACGTTAACAGGAAGGGATCATACGTGGAAGTTAATCGTGCTATTAAAACCAGATGATGTGAAGTCTATCATTACAAACAATGATGTCTCCTAGGGTTTCGTAAATCCAACCAAGCACCAAGATCAACCTTAGATGATAAGTTAAATATTCAAAACCATATTTTATGCATGTAATAGATTCAAAGAGTAAATTATATAGTTTTTAATTATACGATGAACTTATTGAATTCAAATAATCATATGACCTATTGCAAAGTTTGATCGGATGGAGAATTTTATCAAAGACTAAATACTAGATTAAAAATCAATTATTATGAATATAACACAAAGATCTTTATAACATTTTAAATGATATATAAAGGTAAAATTTGGTTATTTTAGAAACATATATACAACTTCCCACAATTTGTTTATTTATACATAAAATGGCGTAGTATTTAAAAGATAAAGTTTTTTATGTAAAAATATATCATTAGGGTTAAAATAGGATATTTAAATTAATTCATCAACCCTAATCATATAAATTACAAAAAAACTAATGATGAATACTTTGTCAAAAGGTCTAAAAGAAATCAATAAAACCTAACTACAACAAGTTCAAAATGCATTTCCAATTATCTTTAATTTAATCCAAAAAAACTATTTAGCAAGCTATAACTTAAATATCTCGAATCAATATATAATCAAATATTAAATGATAATGAAAATTGATTATATATAAAATTAAAAGATTAACAGCTGCTAAAATATTAAATTTATGAAAATGCTTCCTAAAATCCTAGTATGATCATTAATTCTTCTTTTAATTGAGAGTACCTTCAGAATCGAAGATTCTGAAGGCACTCTTATATAATTTTGTGATAAATCATAGAAGAGAACTGATCATTTTTATTCAGCAAAGCAGAAAAATTGAGAGGGTTGTTTCCTGCCAACAAATGGCGATGACCTGGGTGAACTAGTTATCTCTGCTCATACAATTTTCAAATGACGGTATAAACACAATCTTAAAATATATTCAAAACAATGAAAAATTCTCAGTCTAATAAAAACCATTATCTGATTTATATTCGCAAGTATAATTCAGAATTATCCCATCTCTATAGATAAGGATTTTGTTAAAGATAAGCTTAAGAATATCCTAGTCAAAACAAAGTACTTATAGTAATGATAATCTGAACCATCAGTATAAGATATAGGAATCTACTTCACTGATAAATTTCTAGAATCTATTCCATGAATATAATGATTTTCTTATTTTTTTATATTTATTTTTTAAAATCAAAACCAGAAATCAAAAACAATTTCTTTAACTAAAGACTACTATCTAGGCATGATAACCTGATGTGATAGTATCATTCACAAGAACTGCCTAGAATAAGCAAGTCGGATCATGATGAGACCTCTTGTCCCTTGATCATTTGACCAAGAGCCATCACTTTGATGATCAGAAATGAAGTTATACTAGACAACACTGATGATCATGATTAGGCTGACTCATGATGATAACTCCTATTCTTGAATCAAAGTTATGTTTCACTTTATTGAGTTTAAAAGTTTAAGTTCTATAAAATAAGAGACCACTACCTAGCCTAGTAACCAAATGGTAATGCTAGTCACTAATATCACCAGAAAATGAATCAGTTGGCTCGTGATGAGACCCTCTATCTCTTGACCTTACGATAAAGAGTCATTATAAGTTTCCTAATAATGTCATGCCGATGATATTTATGATCCTAATCGGATTGCTTATTACTAAGACCTTCCGTCTCTTATTTTAAACTTTAGAATTTTATTGAATGGAACAGGTCTAAAAAATTTCCAGATTGTAAATCACTCTAAAAGAAATGACTGATGATAGAGATCCATAAAGATTTTTCAAAGTACAAGTTTTAAAAAGACATTAATCAGCCATCCTAACTATCAAAATAAATAGGATAATGAGGGATAATCTGAACAATATTACAAATATTTACAAATAATGATAGGTTCTTAATAGACTTAAGAAACTATGAACATTCTAAACCAATTTTTAAAAGACTTAGTCTAATATCATAATTTTAAACTAATGAACAAACTAAGTTTAAACCACATGACTTATGTATTTACAAATGTCCTCTCAACAACATGTGTACATTAGCGACTGATTAACTTAAAACATATATACAGAGATTTGACAATCTTAGATACAAATGATTGACAGATCAATACTTAACTGAAAGAATCTATCAATTCTTAATTTAAGAAAATCAAAAATAAATTTCGAGAGTATTTATACATGGATTAAATGAAATTTGAATGTACATAAGAATTACGAATTTATCATAATTCTGTTTGATAAAAGATTGTACAGAATATCAACTATTTTATAAAAATTTATGATGATAATATATACAGAAAATTCTTAAAATTTAAACAAAATTATTTATAGACAGAAACTGATTAAAAATAAAAGAATAAAAACTGTACAATAAACAAACTCATATACAAAATTATCTACAAATTCAGGGCCTAAAAAAAAGTCAATAAAAATATTTTTTAAGATCAGTCCATTTACTGGAAATGTTTCGAACTGACCTTCTAAGGTTTGCAAACAAAAAGTGCTTGGACCTATCTTTTCAACAATGAAAAATGGGCCTAACCAAAGTTTTTAGAACTTGGTATGATCTCCTTTCTCCTCATGGACTTTGTTCCATTTTAACACCAAGTCCCCCACCTAAAACTCTCGGTTAGAACTTGAGGCTTGATCAAACCAAGACCTAACAATTTGTTGATGTTTTACAAAGTGTTGTTTTGACCTATCTCTTTCTTCCTCAAGTTTTAATAAAGTGTTAATCCTTTTCTCCATAGCTGGACAACCTTCATCCTGAACAGACTGGGCTAACAGTAAAGAAGGTAAAAATAAATTTGGCGGAAAAATGGCCTTAGTTCCATAAACTAGGAAGAAAGGTGAGTTACCTATTGTAGCTTTAGGAGTTACTTTGTCTACCCAAAGAGCATTAAAAAACTCTGTATTCCAATCACAATGGTGAGCTGAAATAGTTCTTTTGAGAATTTTCAACAAATTTTTATTTATTGATTCAGCTAAACCATTTTCGTGAGGATGATAGTTAGCTGAATATCTAACCCTTATACCTTTCTCTAAGGAAAATTGAGTTAACTCAATTGATGAAAAATATGAGGCATTATAAAAAAATAAGGGAATCTGGAACCACTCTAGAACACCAAATCTCGTTATGATAAAAGATTCTAAAAATAAGATAACCTGATTGGTGTTTACAACCCTTAAGGGTGCAGCCTCTGCCCAACGGGTAAAATAATCAGTTGCATTTATAATGTATTTGTGTTGCATAGAAGAGGGAGGGTTTATTCGTCCTACTATATCAATACCCCATTGCTGAAAAGGCCTTTCTACTGAAACATGTTGTAAAGGAAAAGCAGACTTCTTAACTCTACCTGCAGCAAGTTGGCATTCTTGACATTTCCTGACAAAAGCATAAGAATCTCAAAATAAAGTAGGCCAATAATAACCAGCCCTAAGAATCTTATGTGCCGTAGTTTCTCCACCAAAATGACCACATGCTGGTCCAAAATGTAATTCTTTCAAAATCACTTTTGTTTCATCTTTGTCTAAGCATCGAAGTAAAACACCATCTGAATTTCTCCTAAAAAGAATATTATAAATTATTAAATACGGAGCATATTTCAATATAAGTGCTCTCCTTTTCCTTGGTTCAAGGTAATCAGGAGCAGTTCCTGTTTCCAGAAGTGTCCTTAAATCTGTGTACCAAGAATCTTGTGGTGGAGGATAAAAGTAAATTTCACGAGTTAGTAAGACTTCATCAATGACAACTTCAGAATTGCTATTAGGCAGATGAGTTGCTTTAGCATCAAGTTTACATAATCCTTGACCCTTGACTATAGTTGAAGGTTTAATTTCCAAGTCATACTCTTGAAGAACTATCATCCATGGTGCTCTTTTTTCACCCAAATCTTTCTGTACTAACAAATTTCTGACTGAAGGGTAAGGAACTATCACTTTCGTTCTAGATTTCAATAAATATGGATGAAAGTGTTTGATAGCTTTGAAAACAACAAAACCTATCTTATCAACCTCGTGGTAATTAAGTTAAGCACCTTTGAAATTTGAGCTCATAAAAGAAATTGACACTTCACTATTTTAGTCATTTAGCTGGGTTAAAACTGCTGCATATGATATGTCAGAAGCGAAAGTATACAATATGAAATCTTTGTTAAAATCTGGGCTCAAAAGACTAGGAGCTTCTGAAATGGCTTCTAAAATTCTCTGAAAAGATTATTTTTTAGTTTGTCCCCAGTTAAAAATAGCATCCTTCTTAATCATTTTTTGTAAAGGACAGATGATTTCAGAAAAACTGGGGATAAATCTCCTAACAAAGTTTATTTTACCAAGAAACGATTGCATTGATTTTTTGCTAGATGGGTAAGTTATTTTTGAGATAGCTTGGGTTTTTTCAAGATCAATCATAATCCTGTGTTTTGAAAGCACACAGCCTAATAAAATACCTTCTGAAACAAAAAATATTGTTTTCTTTGGATTTAAAGAAATTCCAAATTTCCTACAACGTTCAAATACTTTTCCAAGATGATTAATGAGATCATGTCGACATTTAGAAAATACAGTAACGTCATCTAAATAGACAACTACTGAATGATTAATTTACCCTCTAAAAGCAATATCCATTGCTCTTTGAAAAGTTGCCCCAACATTGATTAACCCAAAGGGCATCTTTCTGTAAGCGTATGTTCCCCATGGAGTTCTAAAATCTATTTTCATCTGATCATGTGGGGAAACCAATATTTGGTTATATCCTGAGAAACCATCAAGAAGTGACAGTATCTCAGACCCAAAATTTTTTTGAAGGATTTTTTCCATGGGAGGAACTGGGTAATTATCTTTTTCAGAGGACTTATTAATATTTCTAAAATCAACACATAGTCGAATATCACCATTTTTCTTCCTAACTGGAACCAAATTAGCTACCCACTAAGTATGTCGAATAGGAAAAATAATCCTAGCAGCTAACAGTTTATTTAATTCCTTCTTAATTGTTGGTTCTAGCGACGGATGATACTTTCTAACTTTCTGTTGGAAAGGTTTTGATTCTTGTTTTATTGGAATAATGTGTTGCATGAATTGTGGATTGAAAGTTTTCAAATCGTCGTATGTCCATGCAAAGAAATCCTTAAATTATTTGAATAATTTTATGAATGCTGATTTTTCTGTAGGAGTGCAATCTATTCCTAAATTCACAGTTTGAGGATTAAGTTCTGTTCCTAAATTTATAGTTTCATATTTCATTTGTGAACTATTGGTTTTACAATTAGGAACAGACTTAAATTTATCTCAAAGATCAAACAAATTTTCTAATCTCAAAATTGAGTTAGGAATCGGTTTTACCTTCTCAAAAGAATTTTCAATTGAACAAAAATAAATTATTACCAAAAAATCTGGCAAATTTTCGTCATGTTTAACTTCATCAATGGATGAATCTTTGAAAGTATCGTCATTTGTTAAGAAATTCAGCACCTGCACATCATTATCAAAAACATGCCAATTAAAGATATTATCTGGTATAGAAGGCCTAAAAATCAATTCAATTGAAAAGAAATCAGGTGTAAATTCTGAGATGGAATCAATTTTGATGCTACATTTGCTAACAAATTTGCCTCTTGGTTCTGGAATCTTGGAACTGACATTATATTGAATGCATAAAAACGTGAAATGAGATTCCATACCTCTCGTTGATAATTCTGCAAATGTTAAAAAATGCAGTGAATAGAATTACGGACTTGCCTGACGATGATTTCAGAATCACCATATGCAACTAGCACTTTAATATCCAAATCAATCGCTTTTTTCAGTCCCTGAATTAGAGCTTCATATTCCACAGTATTGTTCGTACAATTAAATTCAAGCCTACATGCTATACATGTTTTATTTCCTTTAGAGTCAATTAACAGGAAACCAACTCCTGCTCCTTCTTTAGACTTTGACCCATCGAAATATAAAGTCCAAGTAGAACTATTTGCAACCACTTTACTTTCAATAATATTTACATAATTATGACTATCTACATTATTTACAATTTCCTTGAATGAAGAATCATGAGAAATAGTTGTAACATTAATAATTTCTGATTGCTGTTTATTGTCAGAGAAAACAAAATTTTCAAATTTAAAATTTTCGAACCCAAGTTCATACATATAATTCCCCATTATAGAATCTGAAAATAAAACCAGTTCACTGGGATCATGTAATTCTGTCACAATATGTTTTAGATATCTTTCTCTATTTATCTTAATTTGATTTTATTTTCCATTCTTAGGTAACCATAAAGTTGACCAATCTGTAGCGAAGAATCCATTCAATTGCTGAGACCAATCCCTACTAAAAAATAGCCCATATGCATCAGGAATGTCTACAACCACAATATCTATAATTTTAAAAACTAAAGGGTTACAAGCAATCCTAACTAGAACATCTTTCATCTCTCCCACAACCGTCACATTTGTCCTATCCAATTGAGTAATCTGTGAATTTGATGGAACATACTTTCCATTCAACTTTTTGCACACAGACAAAGGCATTACATTGGAATATGCTCCAGAATCAACCATGCAATTGTGAACGATGGAGGAGTTTTTGATTTTGAATTTTTTTCTATTAGCGAAGCTTTATCATCTGCTGACTTTCCTTTATCAGTTGGTGTTAAATCACTATTAGAATTATTAGCAGCTAGATTTTGCTTAGCATTAGGAATTATGGAACTCATGGTAGGATTTATAATAGGACTATTAGGCATTGGGTAAATTTGAAGAATATCATACATACTAATATTTGCACATGTCTTTTTTAGATCTTCAATTATGTCATATTTTAAATCTAACTTTGGAGCATTTTGAATAGGCTGAGAAGTCCTCACAGGATGAGTTTGTTTGACAGATTGAGTCTGTTTATTGGGTTGTGAATTATTATTATCGTTACTCGAGGTAGAACTTGATGTTTCTCCAAGAGTATTTGCTAATGTTCTACTATGAGTATTATAGGCATGTTGTCCTGAAGGAGGACTTGTACCTTCATAATATTTTACTAGACTGTCCCAGAAATGACCATTTACTTGTTGAGGTTCTTCCAATTCTTCTTCATTTTCAGATTCCTCTTCCTCTTCATTATTTGCAGTTTCTTGATTTGAGGGAGTTTCGGATAAAGATAAGATTGCTCGAATAGTATTAAAAATTTCTTCATTTACTGCTATATCAGGAGGTGAACTTGTTTTATTATTAGTGTTAGGATTCGATCTAAATTGATTTCTGAAATACCCTCTAGAAGAGGAATTTTCAGAATTAGTTTTCTTTAATCCTATGACTTCATTAGTTAACGCTCAAATAGCATTATGTAATTGTTCTACATCAAAGGCATTATCTTTTTTCGAATTAGGTCTTTTAATTTTCTTACGAGGAAAAGTACCAACTTTTCCACTTCTATCTGGTTCATAAGACATAGAATCCTTCTGAACTTTAATAGCTTCCTCAAAAGTTTCAACAAGGGTTGTTTTATCTGCTCTCTTAACAAACATCCTAGGATACTTTGGTAAAGCTGAAGTATAATTTTCAATGATTATATGCTCGGGTGGTTGAGAAGCAATAGGAATTTTATTTTTCAATGTAAGAAATCTCTTCTTAAAATCTTTAATTATTTCTTTAGGTTCCATTTTAATTCGAGATAAATCAGGAGCTAAAAGAGCAGGTGTTTTATCCTCCCCAAATTTATCTAGAAAAGCCTTGTTGAATTCAGTCCAATATGTGATTGATCCTTGGACTAATGAAAAGTACCAAGTAGATGCTTTCCCTTCAAAGGTTAAAGGGAACAAATGACAAACTATGTATTCATGCTGAATGTTCATGGTTTGAACAACTAACATGAATTTATCTACATGCACCTCTACAGGTTCCTTATTATCTGGATTAAACTTTAGAAGAAATTTATCTGAATGTTTGGGTAGAGGATGTTGTACACCAGGCATAGCTACAACAACTATTCTCAACCAAGGAAGTTGTGAATTGGGAGGAGGATTAGGCGGGGAGTTACCTCCTCCTCCTCCTCATGCAGGTATGTTTCCAGCCATAGGAATTCCTTCATAATCTAAAGAACTCCCTGAATTAGATGACCTTGGACTATCCAGTGATGATTCTGGAGGAGAAGGTGGTTGATCAAAACCACCTACAGAAGTCAATCTTATAGCAGTATTTGTTCTAGCAGTTTCTCTATGAAGACTTCTGGCTTGATAACTTGGAGTTCTATAGGCTTCTGCTGAATCTTGAGTAATTATATTCAATTGAGGATTATGTCTTTGTTGTCTAGGTAGACCATAGTCTATTGGTGTTAAGCCAAGTTGATGAGAATATGCTCTCGTAAGAATATGATGCGATTCTTCTAAAGTTTGAGTACTCTGTTCATGAGTGAATGGAGATGTATTATGGCCACGCTCAAGAAAAATCCTAACAGTTTCTATGAATGGTGATCTACTAAATTTAGATTGTAACGGAGGTTGTTGGATGGTTGAAGGTTTATCATTAGTTCTACCTACCATTAATCATTAACATGCCCTCCTTTTAGCGCCATTTGTTGGCTGGATTTTTTGACTAGGCCAACTTAAGGAGATTAAGCCCAGACAAGTCGCTTAAAGCAACTTCTGGTGTGTTTGAAATGGAAAAACCTCACAAGTTATGGTCCTGCTACCAACTGAATTTATTCTCTTAAGGAGAACGTAAAAAATTCAGTAAAAATTTATCTTAAATTAAATTACTGGTTAAAATAAATCCTAGAGTTAGTTTTCTAAGTTTAAGTTATCCTAAAGTGCTTTCTTAAGGAAAGTCTCCTGTTTTAGGGTTTTGTTTTAAATGTTTTGACTAATAAACTATTTTAAATTTTAAAAAACTAATCTAATTCTATTTAACAGTTATTAAAATAAACTAAGCTAAAATGTGAATTGAAATCAACTAGCTATCCTATCTTAGCTGAGAGAAAAATTTTAGACTACTATATCAACTACCAATTAATGATTATAAATAACAAAGTGAAATAAATCATACAATTCCAGATAATAAACTATCAGAACTGTTATAACTAATAACACTCTGTTGAATAAAATTTACAAAAACACAGAGAATAAAATAAGAAATTATTTTATTCACTCTATAGATGTATTTGTCAATAGATAATCGAAATTCAACATTAACATCTGTATATAAATGATATAATAACTTAACATTCAAAACAACTATCAAAATATAGATGTAATCAATATGCTATGAAAATACAATACTATTCGATCACAATCATCAACAACATTTGAATAACCATGACATTGATAGTATCAACACCAGATATCGATATTGAGTGATAAGAGTAATTAAAACTAGATTAATGCAATGAAAACTAAGTTCAATTGCACAGATTTAAGTAAGAAAATTGCTTTTGAAATATATATATATATATATAACAAAGATCTGAAAACAAAAAAACAAAGATCTGAAAACAAAATTTGATACCCGTCTTTGATGTTCTAGTGGTAATCATCCCCAAAGAAAACTTCAGTAGACTAATCAAAACTAGAAATGTATTATATGTTTCACAAGTATTTTCCCTAGTACTCCCATCGACCCTTACTACAACAATTTTCATAGTTTTTATAATAAAAATTTGATAACTACATCCATAACTCTATGCAACTGATAGCTAAAAATAGATTTTAAAGTCTGCTATCTATGAAACATCTAGAACCTATTTATGATCATTTTAAAACATTCTCCAATGATGCACCTAGCAATAGATCATTATCATGCCCCTTTCTTCGAATAGTATCTCGTTCATATTGAAAGCGAACAACAAATAATTGTAACATCTGGCAAATGTGAACTTCCAGCGGAACAGATAAAGCGTGACCATCGTAACTGTATGCTAGCTATTAATGCACAATTCATTTCCCTTCCATGAAGCGACCTTAAAAATGCATACCGATCAACCAACCATATTCATTCCATTCGATGCATTTATATCATGAGCACACCTGTAACAAACAATAAAAATAAAAATAAAAATTATAATTACAATTATAACAAGATAATTGAATAAGAATGTAGAACGATCCTACCGAATCTTTGATTCTGTAGGATGTTCATTAAATTGTAGATTTACCTGTCAAAATTGAAATCACAATAACTAAAAATAGACTAAGTTGTTAGGTTGCGATTTGTAGCTTGATGGATTTTCTGGCTTCTGATAGCTTGGCCCTGAGTTTCAAGATTTTTTTCTTCATGGATTTTTTCATCCTTCAACAATTTTTCATTGGTCGTTGCTAACAATTTCTTTTCTGCTTTGTATCTGTCCTTCTTGGCTTTCACCATTGATCTACCCACATAAGTAATTCATTTTTCTGCTGTTGTAACTCTGTTTTCAACATATCACAAGCTTCTTCAATTTATTTTAACCGATCAACCTTATGTTGCTTAGAAAGCTTAATTGATTTTTTCACAGATTTTAAAGTTTTTGCTATAGAATCCTCATCATTCAATTGCGACTTAAGTCGAGCTTCATGTTCAAGTTGCGCTGGTAATGGTGAATCATCTTCCATGACTCTCTTAGGAGATACCACCAAATTATCATGATTACTACTCTGTTCTTGTTCAAAATCATTGAATGGGGTTTCATGAGGAGGAGATTCATCCTCCTTATCACTATTATCTTCAACAAAGATAGGTTAACTACTCTATTCAATGGTTCTTGGAAACGAAAGACTAATCATACTCCTAGTAAACCTTTGATTTGTTGTTTCAGATTTTCTCGTACTTGGTTCAATAGGTTTATTGTCACCTTCCAGATTTTCTCCTTTTAACTCATGCTTCCATCTCTCTTCCACTATCTTAGGATACAAATCACCTGTTAATTTAGCATAGTGTGTCTGGAAAATCATTTTACTTCCCTCTCCCATTTCATTTTCCCTCTTGAGTTGCTCGGGAGGGTTTGAAGTATAAAATTTCTCATTTTCAGCTATCAGACAAAGCTTATCTAGCCCTTCATGATCAGCTATAGGATCAGTCTCTTCTTTTATTTCTCGCTCACAAGGTCTTCTTCATTATGCATGAGTCTTAGGTAAGTAGGTAGGCCAAAATTGGGTAAACCCAAACTCATTTTCTTTTAAGAATTCACCCCAGGTTTTTCCTATTGTAGCTAACTGATACTGAACTAACATTTTGATCAAGCCGTGATGAAAAAGACTACGGTATTGATTACCAATAGTACATTGAACCGTAACAACCATTTTATGCAAACTATGAAGTAGAAAGTAGGGAAAATTCAATTTCAACCCATTAAGAGCCATTAAAATTCTTAGATGATACAATTGGACATTGGAGTAATGACCATCACAAGAAATATACCTGGGAATGACTTCAAAAGGAGCACGCCATTGATTCTTCAAATATTTTACAGGAAAGCTGAATTTAAGGTGTGCATCCTCCTTTGATAATGGAAGAAGAAACTACTTAAACTTTTTCTTGTCTATTCGTGACCCCTTAAGCCAACGTTTAGCAGTCGAGGTAGATTTGTGGCTTTCGAAATAAATTCTTCGTCTATGAATAACTGTAAATCACCTATTTAAGCAATATTTCCATCAAAAGATAGCGCAAATTTTCTGGTAACTTCCTCATTGTGTCCACTGAAACCCCAAAAGAAGAGTTTTCAGTCAATTTTCTCAAACAAGGCAAGAACTTCAGGGTCGACTTCTAACATTTCAGGACCAGAAAGCTCAAAACGAATTAAGGGAGCCATCTGTTCAACTATCAGTTCTTTCTTTGACAGAGGATTAAAAGGCATTGTGAAAACTGAAGGAATAGGGATATGTGAATACACAGACATGATATGAACCCTTATGCGATTCTGAAAGAGCTAAAGAGTAACCCTAGAATGGTTTCTATGCATGAGAACTTAACCATCAAACCATGGTAGGTATTCATCAAACAAATTGATAAGATCTGAAATCATTACGAAATATTCGAAATCAAATGTTTCATGAATGTAATATGAATGTTAGATAGGATGATGTTAATCTGAAAACATCTGACCAAGGTAATTATTTCATATTAAAGTCCTTTGAATAGGTGTTAACAAAATAACAATTCGTATCCTGTAGCAAACACATGACTACCAAATGTTAACAGGAAGGGACCATACATGGAAGTTAATCGTGCTATTAAAACCAGATGATGTGAAGTCTTTCATTACAAACAATGATGTCTCCTAGGGTTTCGTAAATCCAACCAAGCACCAAGATCAACCTTAGATGATAAGTTAAATATTCAAAACCATATTTTATGCATGTAATAGATTCAAAGAGTAAATTATATAGTTTTGAATTATACAATGAACTTATTGAATTCAAATCATCATATGACCTGTTGCAAAGTTTGATCGGATGGAGAATTTGATCAAAGACTAAATACTAGATTAAAAATCGATTATTATGAATATAACAAAAATAGCTTTATAACATTTGAAATGATATATAAAGGTAAACTTTGGTTATTTGAGAAACATATATACAACTTCCCACAATTTGTTTATTTACACATAAAATGGCATTGTATTTAAAAGATAAAGTTTTTATGTAAAAATATATCATTAGGGTTAAAATAGGATATTTAAATTAATTCATCAACCCTAATCATATAAATTACAAAAAAACTAATGATGAATACTTTGTCAAAAGGTCTAAAATAAATCAATAAAACCTAACTACAACAAGTTCAAAATGCATTTCCAATTATCTTTAATTTAATCCAAAAAAACTATTTAGCAAGCTATAAATTAAATATCTCGAATCAATATATAATCAAATATTAAATGATAATGAAAATTGATTATATATAAAATTAAAAGATTAAAAGCTGCTAAAATATTAAATTTATGAAAATGCTTCCTAAACTCCCAGTATGATCATTAATTCTTCTTTTAATTGAGAGTACCTTCAGAATCGAAGATTCTGAAGGCACTCTTATATAATTTTATGATAAATCATAGAAGAGGACTAATCATTTTTATTCAGCAAAGCAGAAAAATTGAGAGGGTTTTTGCGTGCCAACAGGACCCTCAGTTTCTTCTAGGTGGTCCAATCCATTATTGCAGTTTGCTGCTTCTTGAGGTGCATCATCTAAGTGGTCATCCTCACATTCATCATACTTCGGCATGCTGAAAGATTCTTTAAAAACATCACTAATAGAAACTTCAACATGTTGATTACACTCTTCATAAAGAAAATTAGGATGACTCTCTTCATGTATACCACTGGGATGATGATATTCTTGCCCATTAAAAGCAAGGTTGGAATGTAGAGCAGATTCTAGTTGTTCAGCTTTCTCATCTTCCTCTTTGTGATTTAACCCTTCATGGAAAACTGTTGTTTCTTCCATAGGCAGAGATTGATGGCATGACCATTTGACCTTTTCATTATCTTTTTATACAAATGCCATATCCTCAAGTTTTTGCGCTTGATTAAATATTTTACATAGATACCTCAACAATTCAAATGAAGCATACCACAAAGGAAAGATGTCACCTTCAGCACACTCATTATATTCTCTGTTTTCAGCCCTTTGACCTTGGATTGGAATGGAACTTTATTCATTAACAGGCCCTGAACTTACAAAATCTACAACTGGTCTTTGAATAAATTGCTGCTGTAAAAGGGGGATTTCTTCTTGAATAGTGGAATCCTCCTCTTGTGGAAAAGATTCAAGAGTTGAATAATATGAGGAAATATTTGATTTATAGTCCCATCTTATTTCTTGGTCACACAAAGATAAACAATAATGTTGCAAACTATCACCAGTTTCAGGGAAATAAAAATAGTTGGTGGAATCAAAGGTTTGGCTTATGTTAACTTTAGTCAAGGAAGACATTACCAACTGTTGGGAATTTTCGTGAATATCATGGAAATTGGTTTGTATTTATTTTTGATTTGAGTATTCATGTAAGATCTCTAAAATCTCTTCATCCATATATTGATCATCACCACATTCATTTTTCACATTTTCAATGAACTCCTTATCATGTGTGCAACAATATTGAATTGATAGTAGAGAATGATACTGATATTTGAAATGTTCATCAAATACTGTATGGAAGTATTTAAGGGAAGATAAAATTCCTGATTGTAATGCCTCTTACCATGACCTTGCATTTTCTTCTAAACTAGCCATGAACATTTTCATTAAAAAATCCTCATGCAATTCAACTCCCAACTTATGTATATGCTAATGAAATCTAAACAAATGAATGCCAGCTTCCTCATTCTTTTGATCTTTGAATATTGGAAGATATGTTTGCCAATATATCCTAGTATTCGATTGGCCCTAACCATGAATGGTAGCAAGATTCATAGGAGCATACCTTGCAGCCCAAGAACTCATCTTGATGATGGAGAAACTGAATCAACTCCTCACACTTTATAGCTCCCTTTATAGTGGAGCTACCATAGAACGTTTTTCAGACTGGATTGTTTAATGATGGAGTCTCCAGGTGAAAGAGGCACGGAATTATTGATGTTTGACCATTGTTAACCATCAACAGTCATATCTAAAACTCTGTCGTTCATGCTTAAGGAATATTTGAACCTTCCTCCCCGTATCGGTCCTTCTGGCCACCGGTCTCCCCAGTGGAGTAAACTTCCAGAATATTTTAGTGGAGTTTCCAGGAGAAATTTTACAACCTTTTTCAAATGCAGGAGTCTTTGTTTTCCCACAGCAACCCTTTCTTCTTGGAATCTTTGTCGTTTTTCCCATGGCTGATTTTCACTTTCATTCCCTGACAATGACGCCAATTTGTTAGCACTTGTATTTGAACCCTTGGTTGTGGAGGGCAAATCCCAAGGTAAAAACAGAACCAATTTATGAAAAGAATATGGACTCTTCCTTTCTATAGAGGGATCTCTCATAGATATTTTTTCAGGGACAAATACAAAAAATAAAAATAAAAATTCAGATGTGTGGGTGGTTGAACTAAAGCAAGCATACATTGGGATATGGAGTCAACACATTCATGAATTATAGAACAGTTTGTAGGGGAAATTTTATAGAGGAAAGGTAGAATTTGGTTACAATCATAATGATTTTGGTCTGGTGATAAAGAAGAAGGAATGACAGTCCATCAATACAGAGCATCAAGAGGATGAATTTTGCATCAACTTTGGTTGAAAGGATCTATGGATATCTGGAACAAATAATCAGAGCATAAACAATATGAATCCTGAACTATTACACACTCATTATAGACATCAAGAAAAAAAAATGGAAAGTTAAATTGGAATACATTCACATAAGAAAATAAATAACAGAATGTAACTACGACATACACAAGAATCTCTGCAGCAAAATCCCTCATTCGACTCTGTCATTTTTATTAAGGGAAGATCTCAATTTACATAACCCAGAACCCCACAGGTTCCAACCCTGTATTTCTCTATTGAGGGTATATTTATAGTGTTAAAAGGATCCCGAGACCAACCCCAAAAACCTAAAATCAGTTACAAAATCGGGGATCAATCCTAACAACTTATGATCTGGAAGATTCACCACGATCATTTAGAAAACATGAAAGCATGTTGGGATGCACATGATGGACCAAAATGGAGAATTAAACACCTAGAAACCATGTCTGTTGGGTGAAAATGATGATCAAAACCTCCTTTGACGTTCTACAATGGTTTACTTCATGCCTGCATCTTCACCTGCGAAAAATCTTCTCGACCGTTGATCTTTACCTGCTTAAATCCTGACCATTCAATGATGTGGCTCTTTCAGATTTTGCATATATGAAAGGTTGATTTATCCGTGCTAGTTGGATCAGTGGAATATACTATGACCGTAGATATTATCTTATTTAAATATCAACCATCAAAATATGTCAATTTTTAAGCCATTCCGTAAATTTGAAAAGTGATTTTCCACGAGCATGTTAGAATCATAGAATTCACCTCCACCATGGATCTGAGATTAGGGATGATATGGACCTTTGAAAGCTATGGGGTCTACCTATTTCCGCATCTCAAGAATTATTCTTATCTTTACGCACGTTCCTCTTTTCCGCACCATCAATCTATGTCGGAAGCTCTCTGAATTGTTGGATCTTAGACAATAGAAAGCGGAAGTCGGGACTCTAACTTCTTAGAAGTTCGATGTTAATCTTTTCGCTCCTACCTTTCCGCTTCTGCTTTTTCTTTCTGCTCCATCAATTTGTGTGGTATCTTTATGAATGTAGATCTTGCAGATTGCGGAAAATGGAATTCAGGTTTTCCAATTTTGCAAGCCTGAACTTCACCTTTTTCGCTTCCACCTTTCTGCTTCCGGCATTTTCTTTCTGCACCATTGATCTTGGGTGGGATTTATATGAACCTTAGATCTTACATATCACAAAATGAGGTACTTTAACTTTTTACGACCAAATTATTACGTTTCCAATTTCTTCCTTTTTCCATATTTCTGAACTGTTGATCTTGGGCGGAACCTCTCTCGACCGCCGATCTTGCAGATCATTAAAAGTGGAAGTTCAACATTTTATACCCGAAAACTTTATTTTTCTGCTTTCCTCCCGTTGCTCCTTTTTGCATCGTTGATCTACATGGGAGATTTCCTAACCGTCGATCTGGCGGATCGTGAAACGTGGAACTTCACCTTTTCACGACCAAATCCTTTGGTTTTTTTTCTTTTTTTTTCTCCGCCCTTTGCTCTTTCTGCACCATTGATCTTTAGCGGAAGCGTTCTGAGCCGCCAATCTGGTGGATCGCAAAACATAGAACCTCAACTTTTCATGATCAAATCCCTAAGTTTTTTGCTTTTTCGATTTCTATCACTATTATCCTCGCTTTTCCCTCTCTGCCATTTTCTTTCCGCACCCTTAATCTATGCGCGCGCTCTCTGAATCATCGAATTTTGGATTGTGAAAAGCGAAAGTCATGTTTTTCCATTTTTCACCAATGCATTTTTTCTCTTCCTCTTCTACCTTTTCGCTTCCACCTTTAGTGGAACGAGGAAGGTGAACATACCAACTTATGACCAAATTTTGGCCCTTTCGGCTCTTCCTCTCTCGATTTTCCTTGGGAGGAAATGATTTCTAGACTTTGATCTCCTGCGCTACACATCCAAGTTGTCCATTTCCTATAAACATTCAACTAAGGGCGGATTCCTTTGTTTACATGCATTTGAAGGTAAAAAATCAGAATTTCTTTAAGTATTTGGCATTCTTAACCTAGAAATGTCCCTTCAAACACTTGCAGATCCTCATCAACAATCTTTAAGGTTATATGATATGAAAATTTACAAACCTTATTTCACCATTATTTTCCAAATCCCTTACCAATAACTTAGCCCAGAAATGGTGCTAACAAAGAGAAATATCATAATTTCTCACAAATTAAACACACATGTCAAACAATATTTATGAACTTAGATTTCACCTTTATCATGTATATCTTTTGTTGGCCTGCTTGTGGTAGGCGTATCAACAGAGTAAGACACTGAATGCATGTGCAAAAAAATAATCAAGTCATATGCATGTAACATTTTAAAGAAATCAAAGATATTTAACTTGTACTATAAAACTATAAATAATATTAAAAATTACCTTTGCATGTCCTTCGTGCCCATCCACTAGCCCTTGTAAACAACACTAAATTAACAAACACTTATAAGTAAGAGAAAACACATAATTTATCACAAATTAAACACACCTATCAAACATGATTTATGAACTTAGATTTTACCTTTACCATGTATATCTTATGCTGGTTTGCTTGTGGTAGGTGTATCAATAGAGTAAGGAACTGAATGCATGTGCACAAAAATAATCAAGTCATATGCATGTAACATTTTTGAAAATTTAATTGTATTTAAATCGTACTAAAAAATGATAAATATCATTAGAATTTACCTTGGGTGGAATGTATCCAATAGAACCCTCAGATGTGCGCCTGCCATGTTCAAATCCACTACATATACACAACAAGATCTTATAAAAATGTGTAAATGAATATTATCCAGAAATTAAAAAAATTGTCAAATTTAACATAAATAACTTCATATCTATATTGACATTAAACATTTGAAATATGTATCCTAGACTTAAACATGTTGAAGTTAACAGTTGAATGCACCTAGTAGTGGACCTGTGGTGCGTCCAATACACCCATCTGAATGGCGTCTATGATTTTCGGTACCACTACGAACTTGTCTAGATGTCGCCTGACGATCCATGTGTCCATATTAAGAATAAAATATATTAGGTTAAATCTATGAAATCATAAGACAATGATTGAGATCAATAGTAACTCTATATATTAGTAGTGTTTATACAACAAGATTAATGTGGGAATGAAAACATGCAATAAATGACCCCTTTAGGGAATGACACCAATTTTTATAGCAATAAATTAGTTGTGTGTGGTTGACTATCCCTTAGGGAGACTAAGACTATTAGGAAGGCCAAGTTATTTTGATGATTGTAGGTCTGTCCTAAAGAGGAAAAATTTATCAGTAGGGCTTAGTCAAGGTCGAAGTCTTGTAGGGTTCAGAACTTGGGTTTTGGGGATGTCTTGGTGTGAGTTAGGAGGTTTGGTAGGAATATTTATGATTTGGTCTTTACATCTATCGTAAGGTTCTGGGAAGGCCAAAGTTTTAGGACTGTTAGTTAGGATTGTTAGTTAACTCCTAGGGGCAATGAGGGTAGGATAGGGTATTGGATTTAGGGCAGAGGGAGAAGCTCAACAGTCTAAACGACTGTTGTAGCTGTTCAGGGAAGAGCAAAGGGGAGGCGGAAGTGCTTAATTCATAGTCCAAAGGATTATTGGGAGACTGAGGGTATACTAGAAGATAGGGTCGAGGGTTAGGATTCTAGAATAGGGATGTTAAGAGAGGAAATAAAGAAGGATGAGGGTAGTTTCAGGACTGTTAAGGGTTTATGACAGAGGTAAGGGGAAGGATGAAGGCCTTAGATGATAGTCTGTGGAATATTGAGAAGGAGAGGAGGAGAGCCGAATTCCTAGGACACAATACAATAAGACTATGAGGGGTCTTGGAGGCCTAAATAAGGCAGGACTAGGTCTCATTACGAGAAAGTTAAAGGCTCCAATCCATATACAATGGTTCAATGGTTAGATAAGAACTAAGGCGATTGTGCTAACAATGGATAAAGTAAGCTCAAATTGAGACGAGGGGTTTTACAGCTAAGTTTGGAATTCTTTTATAAGCCTAGTGGTGTGGAACAACCCGTGTCCACAAACTAAGGATTGGGTGATTCCATGAAGGTGGGTAACACGTTTTGGCCAAATTTGGCGATGAAAACCTGATTTTTTACTCATGTGCTAGATAAAATCCCTCAAAATGTATATATGCCATGTGAATATCGACTTGCAGTAAATAAACAAATTGTAGAATATTATGTTGGCTTCCTAGTGATATTTAAAAAAAATATTTCGATGTCATTTAGTGTGTGAAAATTTTCATTTAATGAACCGTGTGACCTTAAAAATTTGAACAAGTTAATAAGTGGCTTGAGTCCAACCCCAATAATTCAATCTTACATTAATAATTAAAAAAACAAATATGAGAATGATATACACAAAATGCACTGTGGTCTGCATAATTTTTTGTTAATTTATTTCACAATATACAATTATTTATTATTTTTCAAAAGTGGCCACATCTGATTTCAACATCATTTTATACACATGTGTGTCCATCCCAACTTTTTTTTCACTGTTTTCAAAAATTGAAAAAACAAAGATACCATTTTGAATAGGATGCGTCGATGTGTGGGCTGTGCATTTTTAAGAAATTTTTGGATGTGTATTTTTTACCCTATGTATTTTTCTTTGAGCTACTTTGAAGTTGTTGTGAGGTTTTCTAAGTGTAAGTTTTAGAACTAATTAAAAACAAAACCCATATGAATTCCAAAATGCATGCATGATTCCTCAATGGATAGAGGATTAAGTGATGAATCTATCGGTACAAAATTCACTAAGTTATGTGCCATGAATGATAGGGTTTACACCCCTAGAAGACACAAAGAAACATTGATTTTCCTGTAAGAGGGATAATTCTCGGTTTTTCAAGCCCTCAATCAAGGTATTAACATCCCTCGATCAAGGTTTTTAAATAAGCTCGATCGAGGTTTTATTAAACCATTAATCAAGCAGTCGTTTAAACCTATTTTATAATTTTTTTGCACAAGGACCTCAATCATGGCCTTAAAACCTCGATCAAGGTTTTCTTAAAACTTATATTGATGTCTTAAAACCTAGATCAAGGTCTTAAAACCTAGATTGGGGTCTTAAGATCTAGATCAAGGTCTTTAAACCTAGACCAATTGTGGGTAACTATTTTTGGTTTGACTATTGGCCTCCAAGGGAGGAAAATATATCAGTTTTACTTCGAAGAGAGGTGGAGCATGTAATACCTCTATGTCCTTAATTAAATTTTTGTGGGTCCTAATAGCTTAGCCAACCAAATGATCACTTAGAAAATAGTTTTCTTGGTTAAGGGAGAAGTGCAAAGAGGGGAGAAATGGAATCTATTCTTCTTCCAGTGAATGGAGAAAAAACAGACGGGGTTCACTACATTGTTGTGTCATTATTTTCATTATCCCTATTTTATGGTACCCTCTACCTAGAAACCCTATCTCATTCGACCATCCTTTAGCAGACCCTAAAAAACCTACAAATTAAACACACATGCCAAACACAATTTATGAACTTAGATTTCACCTTGACCATGTATATCTTACACTTGCCTGCTTGTGGTAGGCGTATCAGTAGAGTAAGGAACTGAATGCTTGTGCACAAAAATAATCAAGTCATATGCATGTAACATTTTAAAAAATTTAATTGTATTTAACTTGTACTAAAAAATGATAAATATCATTAGAATGTACCTATGGGTGGAATGTATCCAATAGACCCGTCAGATGTGTGCCTGCCATGTTCAAATCCACTACCTATGCATGACAAGATCTTATAAAGGTGTGTAAAAGAATATTATCCACAATTAAAAAAAATTGTAAAATTTAACATAAATAACTTCATATATGTATAGACATTAAACATTTGAAATATGTAACCTAGACTTAAACATGTTGAAGTTAACAGTCAAATGCACCTGATAGTGGACTTGTGGTGCATCCAATACACCCAACTGAATGGTGTCTATGAATTTTGGTACCACTACGAACTTGTATAGATGTCGCCTGGAGATCCATGTGTCCTTATTAAGAATAAAACAGATTAGGTTAAATCTATTAAATCATAAGACAATGGTTGATATCAACGGTAACTCTATGTATCAACATTGTTTCTACAACAAGGTTAATGTGGGAATGAAAACATGCAAGAAATGAGCCCTTTAGGGAATGACACCAATTACTATAGCAATAAACTAGTTGTGTGTGACTTACTATCCCTTAGGGTTATTGAAATTCAAGGTTAGTTTTAGATTTAACAGGAATAAATATACTTCAATGCATAAAAAACAAAACAGTACTTGTTTCAATAAATTTGATCTGCAATAAAATTCAACATGATTTTCATCTCTTTCAACTTTAATACTCTGCTGGTCACTGCATTAAAGTTAGTCTAACTTTAACGCTCTACTGGTCACTACATTAAAGTTGATCATTGAGATGTTTCAAAAAATTCCATATACAGAAAAATAGAAGATAAAGTTACTAAAGAATCATAACCATTATTTGGATCAACATTATACTTAGATACTTTTAAGTTTGATCTTATCACCAAAGGGACAAGTCAATCTGGGTAAACAAATTGTGTACCTTGAGAGAGAGTTCAGGTAGAAGTAAATAGACCTCAGTTCTTCAATCAAATTAGCAGCACAATCATACACACAGTCATGCTACAGATAGTGACTTACAGATTCCAGTGAAGGTAGATCACGTTGAGCAGGAATGAAGTCACACAAGTGTAAATAAAACCACACTAGGATAGTGATCATGAGTAATAGAGATAACACTGGTGTAAATAAACAGGTGGGTTCATGCTCACAGTCTACAGTCATGCAGATGGTGAAGTGCATGCAGGTGGATATTACACAAAAAATCACACAGAGGTGTGAGCAAGGTAAGCCATGCAAAGGAATAATCTGCAGAGTGTGAGTAAGGTGAGCCACTTAGAGGAAGAACACACAGAGTGTGAGAAAGGTGAACCACTCAAAGGAAGAAAAAGCAGAGCGTGAGTAAGGTGAGACCTAGTCCCATTCACAGCCAGCTGCAACAAAAGATACATGGGTTATAGAGATGGAAGGTTAGTAGAGAAGAAACAAGGAACTATCCCATTCACACTAAAAGGGTCATGTGGAAAAAAACATAATAGTCACACGGACGAAGCACAATATAGATGCCTGCACAGTCACAGTGTAGGAGCTGGAAATCACGGTGGAATATCCTTGAAGACCTGTCATGTTGAAGGAGAAGTCACTGTCAGCAGTAGTCACAAGTGGGAAGATAAAAAAAAATACAGGGGAATAAAAATCGTGGAAAAGAAGTGATACTTCACTTGATGATGATACAACTAAAGAACAACTTAGTCTTATATAAGGTAGGTAAGAAAAATAAAAGATCATCATAAAATAATTTAGGTGTAAAGGTAAAACAATGAAAGGTCCAAAGGTCATTGTATAAAACCATAAAATAAATGTTAATGGTTTTATAATAAGGTCAAAAAGTAAAAGGTCCAACATAAAGTAAATAGTCCAAAAACCATAAGTGGGTAAAAGGTCCTTTAAAAAAACATAAAGTAACCATAACAATAATTGGTCCAATGGTCCTTTAATCAAACCATAAGGTAAATACAATTAGGATAACATCCATAAAGTAGGAGTTATCATAATCAAAGGTACAAACAAGTAAGAGTGCCAGGACCAAGTAAGGTAGAGGACCAAATGTTAGCCAAGAGGGTCACAACAACCCACATACCCATAGGATAAGGTGAACCATAAAAGGTGGACAAACGCCTCCTTTAGGCCGGATCAATAAAACCAGTAAACTTTTCTCTCTCTCAAGGTACATTGCTTGATATATTTTTTCATCAATGTATAGGGAAATATCCAAACAAATGGTACAATCCTTAGGTCCTCAAAACATCTCCTAAGGATTAGGTGATAGGGAAATCGTTAAGGGGTGGTGAGTCCCTTGAGGAGAAACCTAGAAATAACCGATTAGGAGAGGCGACATCACAAATTTAGGTGATTAATTACAAAGAACAAAAATATTGTAAATATTTTGTCATTTAAGAACACCTGTACCTGCCTATTTATACATATGTGCCAATCTGTCACCTTACAATTATCATCCCGCGAGAGTAAATAGGAAGCCAATATCATGTAAGAACAAAAATATTACCTACATCAACTAGAATCATAACAAAATACTAAATTACCAGTTACTATCAAGCTGAATAAATGGAAGTACTCAAGAGTTTCAAACTTGAGATCGAATGTAGAAGAATAAAGGAGGTAGAGGAATCAAGGACATAAAGAGAATGAAAGTAGAGGAAAACAAGGAATAGGAATGCACCTGGAGATTGAAACAAATGTAGACTGAGCAAGAACTAAGAAGAAATCCAAGTGAATCAGATATTGACAGTAAGCCGAACAAACTAGATGAAGATGAAGAGGGAAGAAATTCAATTGGACCTATAGAAAGAGAGATAAACTATCTAGAAGGAAGGATACTATTTGATGGGCCAAAAAACAAACAAGATGAAACAGGAGGAAATTATTTCAGACCACAAGTACTCACGGTGTTTAATGGTCTTGAAGGAAGCAAACAGATTGATGAGATGCAAGCTGGAAAAGCATGCAGAGGCTCAAATTATCTACCAATAGGCATGCAAGAAAATGTTTGAAAAGAACTACAGTAAGCCATAGAGTTCAGTTTCTTAGAAGCTAGGACATCAGATAGAGTTTCATATGCTCCAAAGGTAGGGAGAAATTCTAACAATTCACATATGTGAAAACCTGGGAAAAATTGTGATGACAAAAATCCCAACAAACTTCAAGAAGATGAAGTAGGTAGTAATCTTATTGAGGCAAAAATAATCATAAATACCAATGGCCCAGAAGGAAGCATACAGTTTTATGAGCCACAAACATGCAAATTAGGTAGAGTATTAGATGATCCATAAGTAGGCATGCCAGAAAATCTGTACAACATCTTACATGCAGCCTTAAATTTGAATGGATCGAAAGATGGAAAAAAAAGACAAATTGTCTTATGCTTGTCAGATAGGGAGAAAGTCCAAAAATCCATGAATGTGTAAATATGGAGAAAATGATAATGGAAAAAATTCCAACAGACTATTACAAGATAAAGTACACAGAAATGTTATTCAGCCACATCTAATTGGAAATCTCAATGGTTCAGCAGGAGACAGACAATTTGATGAGATGCAGTTAGGAAAGGTGGGAAGAGGCTTAGGAGATATACAATTATGAATGCCAATAAATGTAAGCATTACATGAAAGGACATGACAATACACAATAATTTCCAATCCTCGAGTCTCATCAGCCTCTCAAAGAAGAAAATAAAATGGAAAAAGTAGACCCATGGCACATAGACTGCAAGGGTAAAGGATGGTACGATCTAGATAGTGGGTTTAAGGATAGAGATACGATCCATTGCAGTTGTATTGGTGTAGATAGAGGGGACACATGCCCCTCATAGGATCTTAAGAGGTTTGCTGTTGCTTGTAGATAGTTACTAGCTAGGGAACATCATGGATCGGCCCATATGCCACTAACAACCATGCAAAGATAATTGACTTATTGTTGTAGGATGATAGGAGGAAACTTTGCATTTGGCACTCCGTTATGTGCCTTCTTATTTGATAATATTTTGACTTTGTGACCCCATGTATGGATTATGAATGCCCACCCAAGTTGAGTATGCATCAGTGGGGACATTTATTGAAGTGAGTGGAGGTGGTGTAGTGAGCAATGTGTTCCAGCCATAGTTATTTACTCATTAGGATCAACTACCAATTCAGATCAAGGACTACCCCTATGAGGGGATCAACTACCAGGGGGATCCCACGAATTGATATTGTCCTAACATGAGTTAAATATTTACCTTTACTAGCGATGAATTAGAAAATAATTGATTCAAAATCAAGTGGGTACTTACTTATCGAAAAAAATAGGATATCCTTATCAGTACTTAGAGCTCTAAAAATCATCAAAATAAATAACAAAACATGATGGAAATTTTCTAAATTGTTAAACAAGCGACTCAATGCTCCACTTTTACAATACAAGAACTCCATGCATAGTTTTTATTTAAGTTGGGTCATCATCAAGCATAACTAACACTTTTAGAACCCCACGATACTCCATCCTACAAATCTCCTCAATTGGCTCTACATGCCATTAAAAAAAATAGGCTTGATTTTTTCTTCGTTGGGGAGATCACAAAGTTTGGCTCCAACATTCACTACACTTAGTTTCTCAAATATCTTAACCATGCCAACACTATCCCCTCAACCCTAAACAATAAAAAACCTCGTAAAAATTGTTAATGTGTATCTGTTGTAATGTGAAGTGAAATATTTAGCTAATCCTTTGGACTCATAAAGGACAAATCCTAGAGCCTTCAAATTTAGGTCAATAGCTGAATTGAGGGTGCATAAATTCTATAACATATGTGACACATGATTTCCAATCATCTAAGAATTTCCACCAGAATAGGACATAATATCGTAATTCTGTATTCAAATCCAAGTGACCTCTAAATTCCATAGCTTCATCAACATATGAAATGTGACCCCCATATAAAAGTTGATTTACCATTTTCACAAGACTACCAACACATGATCAACACTTGATAATGAGCTCAAAATATTTCAAGACCATTGAAGCCAAACCCAAACCAAAGGAGGATAAAATATTTAAGAAATAACCAACATATAGCATGGTTTGATGGAAAACACAAGGATTTCAAACATAATGAGAACCCATTATTTTGATATGAGCACACGTTATACTAGAAATTCTTGTTGTAAGTATAATTTCAGCACACTTTGGTGCTATATAAGTCTATCATGCACATTAAATGTTGAACTCCTCCATCTACAGATCTTTAACACCTAAATATACCTATAGTGAAATATGGAAAGGATCCACTCAGTTTTTTTGAATTAAAGATCCTAGAGTTTCCTAAACATAATTTCAACAATCAAATAAATATATTACTGCCATGCAAATTGCATATATTTTATTGAGGCATTATATTGGAGCTATTAAAAAACGTTTACTTCATATTTACCTAGATATACATAGTCTTTAACTCAATGCATAAAATCCATACATATATAAACACATGTTAGGTATGGAATCTAATACCTTCCAAGACAAAATCCATCCACTTACTAGTTCATAAAAGGGGGAACCCTATGATGTGTATTCACTCACACAACCAAATTTTCCAATGCATTTTGGTAGAAACTTGAACCTTATTCAATATATCAAGGATACTAAAGAGGAATGGGAGCGATAGTTCAATCTAATGTTAGAGGATTGTTAGAGAATAAATAAAGTTTGTGAAAAAAAATGTCACAACACCACAATCAAATTAGAGAAACCATTCAACAGTGAGTAGGTACTAAGGATGATCAAACAAGTCTCTAAGGCTCCAAAATTATCTAGAATTTAGACCAAGTTATGTATTGATCACTCTCAAACAACTTTATTTCTGAGATTTTAACATCTTACATTTTTTTGGTATTTTCTTGTGACTGCATTTATTTCTTATTTCAAAAGGTATCAACCTCTTTACAATATCTCCACTAGCATGCAATCAAAGCTGTATATTGGATGCTTGGAAGAGATTCCACACATGGCTTGTGTGTAACTGTAACAAGGTTTGATATTTATTTAAGTTCATAAGTATTGTAGATAGAAATCATCTTTCCAAAGATATAAACTAGAAAAAATGCCTCAAAACATTAGCACATACTAATCATGGATTTTTCGGATTTAAAATTTCCCATTTTAGGAAAGATGCCATTCTTTCTCCTCACCTACATGTACAATGATTTCTCCTCACCTCCTAGGATGTAGGTTGTCTCCCAATGATAAAATTTACTCAAAATAAAAATTTTCTCAATTTAAGGAGGGAAGAACTATATGCTATAGTGGATGCATGTACCAAAACATGGAGAAAAAACTCCCATGTTGAAAATGCATGTAACATAATGGCCTTCATGAAAATTACTTTAAAATGCTTTAGTGAGTAGTTTTGATCGGTGCAAAATTTTCCAAAAAATATGTTCATTGTTAAAGGGGGATAGGTTTGTACGTAAATCAAGGGTATTGATATTCCTTGCCCGAAATTTAATGAGGTTTCAGGAGCGTTGCCTCACAGAATCTGTTCCATTGGCACAAGAAAAACCCCAACAAAAATTTCCCCATCTTACGAGATATGCACTGATCGATGGATGGACGAATGGAAAAATTAGTGATGGAGTGAGATGAACAACTTACTTCAGATGTATATGGAGCTCATTCAAATCCGATGGATTAAAAGCACAAAACAACGTTTTACTGGGAAGGGGGGATGGATGTAAGAAACATGGTTTCGCTTCAGAAGCGCGTTCTTAATGAATAGGCTAATTCACATACATGGGTCACATAGATATTAAAGAAATAAAACCATGAAAACCATTAATTTTGTTAGACAAGGGTAAAGTATAAAACCATTGCTCAAAAAATTCCTATTAATTTAAAACATTAATGGTTGATAATGTTTTCTTCATCTGGATTTCAAATTTTTTAAAATTCCACATGCATATATTTTTGATAGTTAACTAAATCAAAATAATAATTAAACAAAAGGTTGCAAAATCTATAGAAAAATAGTATTTTTATATTCTTAGGATTTGGTTGTTGAAAAGCATACCTGGTGGTTTTTTTTCCAAAATCTAGAAAAAGGATATACAATAAAGGCAAGGGTTTCTTCTTTTTAGGATACAATTTTTTTTTGTATATACAATGAAAGCAAGGATTTCTTCTTTCTAGGATAGAAAAATTATTTTTTCTTAACAAATAAAGAAGAAAAATAAAGGCTTGCATGCTTATTATTACCATCATTTAAATCTCTTATATTAACTAGAGGTTTGAACAAAACTTGAATCAAAGGATGCTCATATTTCTGGTTGCCATCAAAATGTTACTTCCTAAAAGAACCCTACAACATATGGATGTGGCCAATCAGAGAATCCTTGATAAAAATAAAGTTGGAAAAAAAAACCAAGGCCACCGAGAATTCCCCCTTACCTATAAGAAATCCCCCCGGATATGTCTATGCATGCAATTTGCCTTTGATTTTATGAAATTATTACCAAATCTCTCTTTGAACATCTCAAAATTCCCCTATATTAGAACTCCAATTCTCCTACACGAGGTTGCGTTCTCCGTAGCCTTCGATATCCCTGTTTAACCCCATGCATCTAACCATCACAAATTTGGCATATCGATAACTCTGCATTAATTACAAAAAAATAAATAATCGATCGAAATAAGAGGTGGATAGTTCGAACCAGACTGTACCTCTGAGAGACTAGCATTTTCAAAAGGAATTTCAAAAACTTTATTGGGTTTTTCTTGAACTTATTTCATTGCTTGTTTTATCTCAAGACAAATATAATTCTCACTTTTCCTTTCATTGGCTTCTTCAATTAATCTATTCCAATTGGCAACGGAAATGTGCTAACAGGGCTTTAGGAGTGTTGCCTCATAGACTCTATTCCATTGGCATAGGGAAAAACCCAAAAAAAATTGCGTCGTTGTGCATACTCTGTTTGATGGACAAATGAATGGACAACTTAGTGATAGAGTGATACAGAAAACTTCCTTCAGAAAGATTAAAAGAACAAAGCAATGTTTTACCTAGAAGTAAGGATGGAAGCAAGGAATAGGGCTTCAGAAGTGTGTTCGACACTTGCACCGCCAAGGGTTTCAGAAATGACCAACACAGACTAGCGGGGTCAATCTATGGTTTATATAAAAAATAAACTCTCAGGTGAGAGATTAAAAGGTATCTAAACTCTCGACCAAGATATGTATTTGAAATTTTCATGCCAACAATTTGGCCATACTCTTGAACGAGAAATTTAATTATTCTTAGCTGAAATTTTTTCTAACCATACCTAAACTCTCGACCGAGAAAATGTTAACCTTAGTTAAACTCTCAGCCAAGAAAAATGTTGACTTTTGTCTTGACCAAGAAGTTGGAAATTATAGCCCAAAAACACCCCATTCTCAAAAAATTGTGTCGCACCTTCGCATTTTCACCCTTTAGTTTGATTATCAAATTGAACTCATCTTTCAAATAAAGCAAATTGAAGTTGAAAGGAATTGTGAATTTATTGTCTTTTTTGGAGGTACACTGGCACATATTCAAATATGCCTCCATACCTAATCCATGTTCTTAACCTCTTCATGCTCTTTGTAACGTCCTCGGCCCTTCAACCGACGAAGAGGATGCTACTATACACCAAACATCCGGGAAACTAGCCCCATGAACATGTACATACATCTAAAGTGAAGGAAAATGCTTAAAACATCAAACATACTAAGATGCATAATCATACATATACTTAGCAGAAGAAAAACATACAATTCGGCATTCACATGTTCATCAGAATTTATTGACAATAAATATGATTGCATAAACAGATTAGTCAAGAATATTTATCTTATAAGAACTATCTCGCAACTAGCTACATCGTTGCAATGTTCCAACCAACCATAAGCCAACGTGCTCCTTAATCCCTCAGCAATGCTGCCATTCGTGAGTCGAGCATGATCCCCCAAGGAATAAGGAACAAGCAGGCTTACACATAGCCAAGGATAAACAAAACATGCCAAGCCAACACAGTTGGGTTTGTCAGGCAGACAACAGATCATCCAAGCCAACATAGTTGGGTTTATCAGGCCATCCAGGAGTTGGGAAAGGCTAAATGCTAAGCTGGTGAGCTCATTGAAGAGCTAAGGAAACCTACACCAAAACTAGCCTGACTTCTAGGACACCCACACACACCCAACATAAGGAAATCAGTCCTTTCTTTACTACATAGTCCCTCAGGCCCTGACCTCCCTTCTAGTGCTATTCAGGGGTTGTGGAGAAGAAATCCAGCCCTCCAGCTCTGTCTGTGTAGTTCCCAAACCCACTAGGTTTGTCAAGCAAATCAGGCCCTCATCACCACCCCAATACATTCCGGAGACCAACCACTGCTTTCCTATAGAAAAATAAGCACTTCACAACTTGGACAGGGGAAGACAATCCCTGAGTTGTTCTTGGCCCTATCATGGCCAACATGACCCCACCATAGCCTACAACAGATACCACTACAGTTCTATAATGGAAAAGGAACAACCTCTCTGCGTGAACGGAAGGGAAAACCGCATACTCAGCCCAACAATCGGTGAGAGAAAAGAGAGCGAACCCCCACACATAGAATCATGAATAATTTTATCTCAGCTCTGCATGAGGAAACCAGGTGTCTCTGTGTGATATGGGCAGTGAATAATTCCTGTGCGTGAAGAATGAACAACCAATGATGGAGAGAGTGGGTGGAACTATCGGGCATCCCAAATGATGCGTGAGGAAAACCACTCCCATCCTATGCGTGTGACTGAACTAGCTGGTGGAGAGTGTGTGGGGGAAAGCCTGCCACCCACCACTACCCAACATTAACTGCCCTTAACTAACATAGGATCTTAAGTGGTTGATCGACACATGGCTTTTCCCCATGGGTTCCAGGTTTAACAATCGCCCCTCTTATCCTTAGGAAATCATGCCCTTTTCAATATAGTTGCATCGATATAGCTGGTTGGTTTTCTTTTAATTAAAATGCACAGTTACATGATGCCACAACTTAATATGTGCCATATATCCCGATATACTATCGGCAACAATTCCAAATGCTGAAACATAACACAACCAAATCAATGGTGGGGTCTTTTCCTATAGCTCTGCACAATGATTATTTACAATATATATGTATCATGTATATTTAATGCATTGGGTTTAAAACTGGGGTGTTACTTTCCCCTCCCCCTTCAATAGCACTGTCCTTAGTGCTTTACAAAATTTGCACAAAATGCTACACTAGTATCGCCTCAGTGTTCTGCAGAATTGAACAAAAAATGGATGTGCCAATCGCATGGCATCCTCCAACTCCCATGTAGCCTCTTCAGGTCCATAGTGCTCCCATTGTACCTTTACCTACACCATGGCTCGGTTCCGGAGCATTGTGACCTTCGTGTCAAGGATGCGCATCGGATCGGTTTGGAACTCTCCCTCGGGTTCCACCTAAATCACATCCCAATTAATCACATGGTTAGGATCATGTACATATTTCTTAAGTAAAGAAACATGAAAAAAATTCTGAGCTCTAGTACTAGCAGGCAATGCAAGTCTATATGCAACTGGCCCTATTCTTTCAAGCACTTCAAATGGTCCACAATATCTTGGTTATAGCTTGTCACAACTTCCAAGCTTTAAGGAACTCTTCCTTTCCCTCACTCTGAGGTAGACATGATTCCCAACACTAAACTCCCTATTCACTCTATGGTTATTTGCATAGCTTTTCTATCTGTCTTGTGCTGCTTTTAGATTCTGCCTGATCTTTACAACCTCTTGCTCCATTTCCTTGAGAAAATCTGGTCCAAGCACAACCTTGTTCACTGGTGTCCTACATCTTCTTCCATACAAAGATTCATATGGACTCATCCCCAAGGATGCCTGTTGTCCATTGTTATAAGCAAACTCTACCAAGTGTAAGTAATCTTCCCACTTTGTTGGTTTGTCCATCATGTACATTCGAAGCATGTCTTCAAGCACTTGATTAACTTTCTCTATCTGCCCATCTGTCTGAGGATGGTATGCAGTGCTGAAGTTTAGCTTTGTACCCAGATCTGCAAACAACCCCTTCCAAAAATTGGAAGTGAACTTGACATCTATATCTGAGACTATTGCTTTCGGCAATCCATGCAATTTGAAAATATCCTTCTTGAATATCTTTGCAATGTCATCAGTCTTATGCATAGACTTCACCGGTATAAAATGTGATGCAGCCTTAGTCAACTTGTCTACCACAATCATGATGGAATCATGTTGTCTCCAAGTCATCGACAATCTTGTAATAAAATCCATGGAAATAACTTCCCATTTCCATTCCAGAACTGGCAAAGGCTACAACAAGACTGCTAGATGTTGATGCTCCACCTTTACCTATTGACATTTCATGCACCTCGAAATGTATTCAGCCATGTCCTTTTTCTTTCCTGGCCAAAAGTACTGCTTTTTGGTGGTAGCAATTGTCTTCTGGTATCCTGGGTGACCGGAATATGGATTTTGATGGATTTCATCCATAACAACTCTCCTCAAATCTACTACATTTGGAATATAAATTCTGCCTTTATAAGTAAGAAGTCCATCTTCTTCCAATTTATATCCCTCATACCTCTTCTCAATACTTTGCTTCTACAATTCATCTCCGGTAGTACAATTAACAATCCGTTGCCTCAAATATGATCGGCAAATACTAAGAGATGCCAAATGCATTTCATGCACCTTCCTGCTGAGTGCATCCGCTACCTTATTCTCTTTTCCCTTTATGTTCTTGATTTCAAAATCAAATTCACATAAAAACTCCAGCCATCTTTCTTGCCGAGAATTCATAGTAGGTTGATCAAACAAATACTTTAGACCACAATGGTCTGTCCTGAGCTCAAATCTCCTACCCATCAAGTAATGTCTCCACATCTTGAGAGCATGTACTATGGTTGAAAGCTCTAGATCATGAGTGGCATAGTTTTTCTCATGCTCCTTCATCTTTCTCGACTCATAACATATCACGTGGTTGTCCTTCATAAGGACTCCTCCAAGCCCTTGTCCACATGCATCGGTACACACTACAAAATCTTTCTCTGGATCTGCAACTTTAAATACGAGTGCACTGGTGAGAAGATTCTTCAACCGCTGGAAACTTTCTTCACACCTCGATGTCCATTTGAACTTTATCCCCTTCCTTTGCAAAGAAGTGATGGCATGTGCAACTTTGGAGAATCCCTCAATGAATCTCCTGTAGTATCTTGCAAGTCCCATAAAAGATCTTACAACTGTCACATTTCTTGGAGTAGGCCAATTCATAATGGCTTCAATCTTTTCAGGGTCCACAGATATACCCTCTTCTAAGATAATGTGGCCCAAATATTGAATTCTATCTCTATAGAAGTCACACTTGCTCAGTTTTGCATATAGCAGGTGCTCCCTGAGCAATTGCAATGTCAATCTCAAATTCTCTTCATGTTCTTCCTCATTCTTAGAATAAACAAGAATGTCATCAAGGAAAACAAGAACAAACTTATCCAAATATCTGTTGAAGACACTATTCATAAGGCACATAAATGTAGCTAGTGCATTTCTGAGACCAAATGGTACCACTACAAACTAATAATGCCTATACCTTGTCTTGAAGGTTGTCTTATGAATGTCTTCATCCTTGATTCTCACTTGATGGTAACCAAACCTCAAGTGAATCTTGGAAAATACCTTTGCTCCTCTCATTTGATCAAAGAGGTCATCAATCCTAGGCAAAGGATATTTATTCTTCACAGTAACCTTGTTGAACTATCTGTAATCAATGCACAACCTAAGTGTACCATCTTTCTTCTTTACGAACAGAACTGGTGCTCTCCAAGGAGACAAACTTGGCCAGATATACTTCTTTTCCAACAACTCTTGCAGTTGCATCTTCAACTCTAGCATCTCTGGTGTACTCATCCTGTAGGGTGTCTTGGACACTGGTGCTACTCCTGGAACAATTTCAATTGTGAAATCAATGCCCTTTTTGGAGGGATCCTTGGAATCTCATCAGGAAACACATCCTTGAATTTCTGTAACCCCTGATAGTCCTCCAACCTAGGGGTTTCATCTCCCGTTGACTCCAAAATATGAGTTGCATACAACTGGAAACCCTTCCTACAGAAATTTTTCAACTGCATTGCTGAAACCTACCTTACTGATATTACCTTTGGAATATCTTTCACAACTACTGGGTTTCCTTCTTCATCCATGCATTCAAAAGTCTTGTTATAACAATCAATCTTTACCCTGTGAGCTTCTAACCAATCCATTCCAATGAGAACATCATAGGAACTAAGTGGTAGAACATTCAGATCTACACAAGTGATCAATCTATTCATAACCAATGGACATTTCTCTACCACTTCACTGACCTTTCTCTTAGTCCCAGTGGCTAGCTGAACTAACCAAGATTTCCTATGCCTTACTTTCTCAAAAGCACAAATCTTCACTACTCTAGGAGTAACGTAACTGTGAGTAGAACCAGGATCAATCAAAATAGAAACAGATTGTTCAACAATATTACCTGCAACTTCAACCACAGTTGACTGGTGATCTTCCTGGAGGTCCTCCAGTGCTGCATAAATTCTAGGGACTGCCCTTACTACTTGACCCACCGTTTCTGCTTCTTGAATGTTGCAAGCTGGTATTGCATTCTCATTATCGAGTGAACAATATCTGCGCAAGTGGGGTCCTTCACATTTCCAACATTTGAGTGGTCTTTTATTCTATTGTGGATCTTTAGGCTTTTCTCATGTTACTCCAACTGGATTACTTGCAGCTTGGGATGGCTGCTTCTGTTGATTACTGAATCTAGAAGGTTTGAAACCTATCTTTCTTTGGTCAAACTTCTCATTCTTCTTGTCCTTCCATGCCTTATGGTAATTAGGTTTACCTCTGCTTTGCTCATAGCAATACTTAGCCTTCCTTATTGCTTCTTCAAGAGTTCTAGGTTCATAAAACTCAATTCTGTCTTTGTAAGACTGAGGCAACCCACTCAGAAACCGCTGGACCTTCACTTTTTCAACCTTGATGTATCGAACATACCTCAACAATTCTAAGAATTTATTTTCATATTCATCCATGGTCTGTTGTCCCAATATCAGCTCATGGAACTCCTTAATCTTGTCATCATAATGCCTATTAGAGAGGTATTTCTGTTGGAAATACTTCTTGAACTGTTTCCACTTCAGTCTCCTTTCAGTGATCCTCTTTACTTGCTTGAAGTGTTCCCACCAAATGGATGCTCTTCCATTCAGATTGAATATGGCAACTCTTGCCTTCATGTTTCCCGAATAATCCTGCACTTGGAAGTACTTCTTTATCCCAAGAAGCCAAGCTTCGACCTCTTGTCCAGTATTTATCTCACCATCAAATGTAGGAGGTTTAGCTTTCTTAAATTCATCCCGAGAGCGAACCCTATGGTGTCTATTTCTTTTCCTTTTACGAGAAGATGAACTCGTATCCCTGCTAGATTCTTCAGAGTTAGATGATCCACTAGAAGTCCTTCTCCTTCTCCTAGTACTGCTCTTACTGCCTTCTAGTCATGTTTTACCTTGTCCAGAGTCTATCTTTCTTTGCAAGTATGTCAAACTCTGCAACATGGCAGTATTCAACTGATGCTGCTCTTCTTGGGCTTTAATCAAGCTTCTCATGGTGGCTGTAACATTTGATGGTGTCTCTTGGAATCTCCTTCTATTATATTCTATGTCATCATTTCCAATACGAACATTTTCTCCCATGGCGTCTCCTGCACGCTCTTAAGAATATCTAGCATCATATCCATCAGGGGTTCTCATAACTGAATCACCACTTACCTACCAACTGCAATTTTTGAAATATTTCCCTTGAAGGTGACTATGATTCTGCAAACGTGTTAGATAGAAAATTTGTTAGATGCATACCTTGATAAAAAAAAAAAACTACCTACCTTCTCCTAGAAAAATCATAAAATAACCATTTTGATTAAACATAAAATCTTCTTCCTTTTTAGTCCTGTAATCCACTGACAATCTTCTTAAAGCCCACTGAAAGACAGTAAAAAAACTGCTTGAAAATCGCTGAGAATTCTCTTGAAAAACCCAAATTTCCATTGGCCCAATCAAACCTCTTCCCAACTAAATTTTCGACACTTTGGTGGTCAAAACACCTAGTTTTCTTTACTGCTCATCGACGGTCGGTTCATCTATTTCTCTCTGGCGTGTCGGATTTGTAGTTGTCTAGGCTTCCAAAATTTATCGGCGATGCCAAGGACTATCCATTAGGTCTCTTCCCCACTAAAACTCCAATGTTTCAGTGATCCCAACAGAAATTTTCCTCCGGTGCTCATCAATGGCCATAAAAACTAACCCTTTCCGTTGTATCGACGGTTTCAACAACTATAGTTTTTTGCAGTATCAACAATCAGATGCATTATTCATCGGGTGCTTAGTCCCTTAGGAAGCTGCAACGGTGGGTAGCGATCTCACTACGGGTTCCATGGACATTTATCGGCTGTCAGATCTACTAACCATCAGGTGGATAGTGTCTTAGACTACCACAATGGTGAGCAGCAAACTAAATGTGGGTTCTGTGGACCCTTCATCAGCTATCGAAAGCACTAACCACTGCGGCATCGACGGTTGAAGCCTCTATCCATCAGAAGGATAGTCCACTAGGTAGACGTAACGGTGGACGCACAAACAACTAAATTTTTTCAATGTCGTTCATCGGTGACCAAAACAACTAATACTTTCTGACATCAGCCACCGCATCGATGGCTCCATGCTCTAAATTTTGCTGATAGTTCTAACTAGGTGCTATGACGTTTCAGTGGTTCTATCAACTAACTTTCACCGATCGATGCTCCAATATTCTAACTTTCCCCGATTGCCGATGGGTTCCTCACTTAGATAAATTTTTGAAAATTTTCTTCTTTGCATCGGCTCCTCAAAGAACCAAGTTTCACTGACATTTCGGCAGTCTTTGGGAGATCTCCGCCGAAACTGTGACTCCACCTTCAACTATTTTCCATCGAAAATCTTCGATTTTGTCTTCATCATCGGTACCATCATACTCTAATTGTTTCCAATCCGATCAACTATAGTTCGTCGATGGCCTGATGAGCACTTAAAAATTTTGCGGTAAAAATTACTTCAGGAACCTGCCGCTGTATTGGCTATTTCATTAGCTATTTTCCACCGATACTGCGGCTACACCATCATCTAATCATCGACGATCCAATCAACTAATTATTGCCAATCACCGATGGTATTAACAATTAGAAAATTTCTTCTTCCTTTGCGTTAGCGCTCTCATCCACTAATTCTCGTCGACGTTTCGGCGGTCTTCAGGGGATCTCCGCCGACGTATCATCGAAAACTTCATCGTCTAATTGTTAGTGATCCTATTGTCTAATCATCATCGATCTTGTCACCTATCCTTCACTGATCGTCGACAGTCTGCGTCGGGTGGCCCTTCCACTATTCTTCGCCGACGGCCGACGAACACTTAGAGAGATTTCCTCAAAGTTTTTCCAGCTATATTCCATCGGGTGGAATTTCGACTAGGTGATCCATTGCATCGGAAGAGTTTCCTACTTAGTCTTTCGATGAGCCGACGGTTCAGGCACTTAGGCACTTTTTGTGGAAGTTTTCTGATCTTTACTGGGCAGAAGGTAACCTACCTCTACTAGCTGATCTTTCATGGCCCATTCAGGCCCATGTTGCAACATTGGCTTTGATACCACACTGTAATGTCCCCGGCCCTCCGACCAATCAAGAGGACGCTACTATACACCAAACATCCGGGAAACTATCCCCATGAACATGTACATACATATAACGTGAAGGAAAATGCTTAAAACTTCAAACATAATAAGATGCATAATCAGACATATACTCAATGGAAGCAAAACATACAATTCAGCATTCACATATTCATCAGAATTTATTGACAGTAAATATGATTGCAGAAACAGATTAGTCAAGAATACTTATCTTATAAGAAATGTCCCGCAACCAGCTATGTTGCTGCAACGTTGTGACCCAACCATAGGCCAGTGTGCTCCTTAATATCTCAGCAACGCTTCCACCCCTGAGATGGGAATGATCCCCCAAGGAATAAGGAACAAGCATGCTTACACATAGCCAAGGATAAACAAAACATGCCAAGCCAACACAGTTGGGTTTGTCAGGCAGACAACAAATCAGTCAAGCCAACACAGTTGGGTTTATTAGGCCATACAGGAGCTGGGAAAGGATAAATGCTAAGCTGGTGAGCTCATTGAAGAGCTAAGGACACCTACACCAGAACTAGCTTTACTTCTAGGACACCCACACATACCCAACACAATCCCTCAGGACCTGACCTCGGTCCTTTCTATGCTACACAGTCCCTCAGGACCTGACCTCCCTTCCAGTGCTATTTAGGGGTTGTGGAGAAGAAATCCATCCCTACAGCTCTGTCTGTGTGGTTCCCAAACCCACTAGGTTTGTCAAGCAAATCAGGCCCTCATCACCACCCCAATACAGTCTGAAGACCAATCGCTGCTTTCTTGCATCCAAAACAAGAACTTCACAATTGGTGAGAGAACGAAAGGGAAAACTGCACACTCAGACTAACAATCGGTGAGAGAAAAGAGAGAAAACCCCCACACATAGAATCATGAATCCTTTTATCTCAGCTCTGCGTGAGGAAATTGGGTGTTTCTGCGTGAGATGGGCAGTGAATAATTCCTGTGCATGAGGAATGAAAAGCCAACGATGGAGAGAGTGGGCATAATCATCGGGCATCCCAAATGACGTGTGAGGAAAACCACTCCCAACCTGTGCATTTGATTGAACCAGCTGGTGGAGAGTGCGTGGGGGAAATCCTGCCACCCACCACTAACCAGCATTAACTTCCCTCAACTAACATAGGAGCTTAAGTGGTTGATCGACACATGGATTTTCCCCATGGGTTCCAGGTTTAACAATCCTCCCCCTTATCCTTAGGAAATCATTCCCTTTTCAATATAGTTGCATCAACATAGCTGGTCAGGGTTATTTTAATTAAAATGCACAGTTACATGATCCCACAACTTAATATGTACCGTATATCCCGATATACTATCGGCAACAATTCCAAACACCAAAACATAACACAACCAAATCGATGGTGGGGCCTTTTCCTTTAGCTCTGCACCATGATTATTTACAATATATATATCATATATATTTAATGCATCGGGGTCAAAACCGGGGTGTTACACTCTTTCCATAATAGATTCTGATACAACAAAATGGTCTAATGTTTTTAAAAAGGCTTGCACTTTCTACCCATTTGTAATTTCTTCATGTAGGAGATACCTTAGCTGGACCAATGTCACACATGTTGGAACTTATTGAGTTTTCTATCAAAAAAATTGTTAAAAGGCCCCTTTCGTTGGATTAAACCTAAACTTCTTGGTGCCTTAGTATGAAATTAAAATCAATCACTAATGATAAATATCCTTCTTTATGCATTACAAATCAAAATTTCTCACATAAAGCCTATTTTTATAAAAAGGGTATATATAATCCAAACTTTGCATATAACACCATTTTCTTGCTTTAATCTCCATAGTTTTTGGTAATTTTCTTTGAGGTTCATGCTTTCAATGATTAGAGGATCTCCTCTTTGTTGGATAAAATGTAATCTTCTTCCATCTCATCAAATTGATCTCTTCGTCAAACACCCCCATAAAACATCTTCTCTCCAGTGAAAAATTGAATTCCTCCATATATATATATATATATATATATATATATATATCAAAACTTACATGATTAATGTATTTTTTTATACGAGTCCCCATGTGCACACACACATACATAAGTCAAAAATAGGGATTGTTAATACATAACCAACATTATACAATAGTCTTTCTAAAGTTTACATAAACAATATTCAATAATATCCATAGCCACATTTAGCTAACCTAGGTTTATTGGTGCCTTTTTTTAGGTAAATTCTCTTAGGGAAAGCCCCTAGGAATTTCCTCCCCCTCATTTTGAGGATGGTACCTATGGTAAAAAATAGATTCTTTAGTGCACAAGGCCAAGTTAACCACAGGGCTTGAAGCCATTACAACTATGTACTCATTATAAGTTCAACATGTCACTTAGGATAATATAACTTGGGTGGGGAGGATTACACTCCATCCCACAACCACTTGAGTTAGACCCAATTGTACCTCGCCAACACCACAAAATAGTTTTCTTGAAGACTATGTAACAATATTTAATATAATTAAATAAAATGAATAAAAAAACTCAATATATGGGAAGAGCATTCCCACTAAGATTTGAACTTGGATCATTGTCACAGTAGTTGCTACATGATACCACAACACCACAACCCAAAAAAATTAAATGACTGATGCATTATCTACCCTTGCTTACTCTACATTTTTCTCTTTTGATCAAAAGATTTATGAATTTATGACTTTATAGTGGTTTATGTAATTGTTTTTAATTTTTTTGATATTTAATGATAAAATATTTATGTATGTAATATTGTGTAAAATGGTAATTAATTTTAGATTATTTTCTTTAAATTTAATTTTTTATACTATTTTTGATATTTAATGATAAAATATTTATGTATATCATATTGTGTAAAATGGTAATTAATTTTAGATTACTTTCTTTAAATTTTATTTTAATATTTTGAAAGTTTGAAAATCATATTTTTAGAATATAATGAGCCCCTATGTATTGCAACAATAATTAAGTAATGTGATTTTGCATTCGATTAAGTAGACTTATGATCTATAGAAAAAAAACAAGAAATTAGATTGTGAAGTTGTGAGTTCAAATATAGAAGTATCTACTTTAGATTCCATGAGTACCACTAGGGGAGTGTTGTTTCATTTTATGCTACCTTAGACAAGTCTCGGGTTGGGTGAAAAAGCAAAGGGAATGGGATCCTAAGTGGTAGTTGATTGCTTAATTATGATTGTAAGGGGACTAGACCAAAGAGATCGTGGAGGTCAATTTGTTGATGGGGAACAATAGAAAGAGGAAACTAGTAGGCATGCACGTCATGAATCCTTAGAAAAAATCACAAAAAAAAAATGATTTTAGTAATAATTAAATCTTTCTTGGGGTTCTCTTTCTGTGTGTGTGTGTGTGTGTATAAAATACTTGATTTAATTTAATTTAAATATTAATGTTCAGTAAAGATCAATTTGATGCATGGAACAAAATGAAAACAATAGAGAAAATATGACAAGGGGAGGAAAAAACACATCCCCAAGGAATGCTTAAAAGAGAGAAAAATAACCTAAAGAAATGAAAGTGTTAGAAGCACTAGAAAGCACCAATCCATTGAGACGGGGATTAATGAAGAAGCTCAAAAGGAGGTTCCTTGGTTGAGACTTGTTCCTTTGGAGAACCTAAAATAAGGATAAGGGAAAGAACTTTGTAAATCACTAACACAATAAAATGTGGAACAATGAAGAAGCTTAAGGAGGAGGGTATTTGGTTATGACTTGTTGCTTTGGAGAAACACTTTTAACATCAATGCCAGAAATAAATGTGTGATGGATGTGAAGCCATGGGAATCATTGGGTATATTCCACCTCATGAATCTATCATGTAAGCTTGTAAGTTGGCCATGGGGCCTATTCCCCATAGAGTTGGAATTAAGATACAATCAATGTAGTGCATGTCGGATTGGTGAAATTTCATTTAATAATTCATCGATGAAATTTGTACATCCTTTGGAGGAATAGGGATAAGCATATCTGGTCATTGTAATCCACAATAGTTTGGAGAGAACCAAGTGAGTTTTTAACGAGGTAAAGTAATTGTTTTTCAATCTCACCGTAGGAAGAGAATTTGAGTTCAAAATGGTCCTTGGTCTCGATCTCTTAGAAATATATTTTTCAAATGTAATACTATTGAGAAATATGATGATCTATCTAAATTAAAAATCCATGAAAGGAAGAGACGCCCACAACATTTGTAAAAAAATCTATAAATATTTTTCCATTGAGATCATTTTTTTTATAAATATTATTGTATTTATTTAAAATATATTTAATATGCTTACTACAACATTTTTAAAGGTCCATGTTGCTTTGGAGTGATTCCATTGTTACATTTAAAAATGAAAATCAATTCCACCACAACATTTTAATTTTGTTTATAAAAAATGTTGATCATTCCTTTAGTTGTAAACTTAGGTCACAAATCCTTTGAACCCTAAATTAGTTGATATCATGACCTATAAGCTTATACTACAAATACTTCTAACCTTAATATATGGTAATATAATATGTAATATATGTGATTTAAGTTCTATCATTTTAGCATGCTCCATCGACAAAAGCCGAGGGCCATGGAAAATATATCATAAGGGAATGGGAAAGCATCCATCAAATTGCCATTGTTTAGAACAAAATCATCCATTAATTGTTTGGAAGCATTCTTAGGCCTTTGGAGTGATTCGTGAGAAGAGAGGTTGGTTGTGCTAGTAGGGTTCTTAGAAATTACTATCATCCCATGGAATGGTGATGGGACGAGAGATAAATTTCTAAATCATCGTTTTCTTGTTTAGCCTATACTTTCCTTTTTCATTATTCAACCTCCTATCTAAGAAAAACAATAGGAATAAGAAGGTTAGGGTTACATGGATGAATGCATTGAGTCTCTTTTCAAGGAAAAACAATAGGAAGAAGGTTAGAAATTACACAGAGAGATGTTTGGAGTCTATTTCATAGGCCATAACAACTCGAAGGAGGCTCGGGTTTACATGGACATATTCTCAGTGTATCTTTCTCAAGAAAGAGAAACCTAAGAGGTTAGGTTTTCTTGGATAGTCCTTTGAGTCATGGAGATGATAAATTTATTTTCTAGTTTATTGTAGCATACTGTACAATCCATCTACAATCTTTGACATTGGATTGTTTCAATATGTTCCATCAGAGGAGGGGTGGGTTGTCTTAGTATTTTTGGATAATCTTAGAGCAATTTTTTGTAGCCTTATGAAGGAAGAAGGAGAGGAAACAATCGAACTCAGATATGCTTGCACCACAACTTGTCATTTACAGGGTCTAGACCAACAAGAAGCTACACGTATTTTAAGTTCTACTCTCTCCATCTCTCACTCTTCCTTTTAATGTGGCCATTATGTTAGTTTTCCAACTAATATGCTGGCTTCTATTGATCTTCTTGAGATTGTATTTAAATTGAATATAATGTTTCTTCATTGTTATATTTTCTTGAGCTTGTAAGGTCCTTACTACTTGCTTAATGGAACCCCCATTTCATTGCGGTCTAAGAGTTCCTCACCAACCAACTTGGGATTGGAAATATAGTTAGATTTGTATTATAGCCTCTAGGATTAAGAAATCGTGTTGCATGAATATTGTTTATATATATTATTGTTGGGTTATTGTTTTTATTTTTAAATATCAATATTGTATACCTTCTAACAGAAACCAAATAATTTTTTATAAATATAAAAAGGATGAGCACAACCATCCTTACATAGTATGAATTCAAAACTTTGAACTACTATAGAAGAGTTCATAGAGGCCTTTAAGCTAACAATAGAAAGGAGAAAGATTCTGAACTTTTTGTTGAAACTCAAAATTCCCCTATAGGTGTACTGTCTAATGAATTGATAATTCAACAATAAACAAAAATAAATATAAAACCATAGGATAGATCAGCCATACCCAAAAAAACAAAAACGATTGATTAAGAAGAGCCTGCCACTTTTGTGCTCCCTGTTCGAGGGTTGGCTTTCCAATCGAAGGTTCCTCCATCTGGAAATCTCCCTCAGCTGGGGATTCCTAGAAATGGATTCCTTCAATCATGTGGTTAACTTCTAGACGTCTTCTATGAGGTAGTCAACTTTTTCCATAAGCTCATGCAAATCCCCAGTGTTGTCTTCAATTTTTGAAGCGTGACAATCAAGCTGATTGGAGATGTATCTAGCATCATTAACAACATTTTTTATATTGTTAACACTAGAGCCAACCATATTATAAACCCATTTCATTCCACTCTGTAGGTCTGGGAGCGTAGACTTGATTTCTTGGATCTCCTTGGAAGATTCCATATATATTCTTGCTCATGAATATCTAGATGAGGCCATCGAGTTAATTCAGTACTACAAATAGAAAATATACATGAACCATGCGATGCTTGAGAGAGGAGAGGAAGATCCTGATAATTCCATGATGGGGAAAACACTTCTTCAATGCTCTGGTGGAGCACCCCATTGTCGATCTGTGAGCTAAATAAACCAACAAAGAGAGAGACGAGGTCTTATTCTGGAGGGCGAAGAGAATAGAGCACTTATCCATGTCGAGAGAGCACATGGGATAATTCATACTAGTGTAATCTGCCAAACATGTGGAGTGATCATTTTGGGTGTCAATGTACAGAGGTAGGAGACACATCTTAAAAGCCTTCACATGGCCTACTGCACCGCCATGCTGATCCTAACACGTTAGTGGAAACGTGCTTGAACATTGAGGGAGGACGTCGAAGGGGTGAGTCCCCCTTGGGAAGTACAAGTTATGAAACATGCTTGAGGAAGGTTTGGTATCTAATTGAGACAATTCCAATTTTATTCTTAACACCTTTGTTGGGCATTTTATCCGCTAGACAATTGTTTTGTCTAAGAATGTGGAAGTAATTAACCTGAATGTTGGAACTCAAATTTTTGATACGATTACGCAAGTGACTACAAATAGTTTCCCTATAGATGTGTCCATTCCTCATATTTTGAATGATCTGTTTAGAATCTCCAAAGATGATGATCTTATTGAATTTTTCCTTTTTGACAAGGTCGAGTCCTAAGAAAAGAGAGAGCTATTCAACTTCATTGTTTGTTTTCTGACCAATACCCCAAGCAAAATAAGCCACTGTATTTCTTGTTTTCATGCTCCTACAATGCAATGCACCCTAACCATGCCAATTCACTGAACCAAACTCCCATTCAAGTGAGAAATTCCTTCGAGAGAATCGAACATGAGTCACACCGTCATTACAACAACGACTTACCATTCAACTACCTACTCCACCTTCCTCCAATATTGTATACCTTACTCTCATATGAAGTATTTAATTATAAACAAGAGAACACTCCCACCTTAATTACACCAAAATGAAATTATTTCTCAAGGGAAATATAGGCCCTTTCTCCCTCACTCAGTTATAGTTCCAAGTGACAATGTTACCACCTTTCTAGAACCATGCGAATTACCCCATTTTCCATTGTTTCCAGGATGGAGGATGATGGTAATTAATCGATGTGATATCAATTGGTAACCCCAAGGGACTCATTGTGATTTTATCTTGAGGCCTATGCGAGATTTCACATGAGCATCTACCAATTGAGGAGGACCCTTGGGGTTAGAAACCATAAAACTATCATGGTATCAAAAAATTGAAGTCACCAATATTAACCTTACGATTCCAACCTCTAATGTTTTTACACCCTAAAACTCACACCAACTATGTGAAAACAAAGGGATTGGAATTTGTAGGTTACTAGAAATGTGAAAAATGTAGAGGTACCAATAAGAGTAATAAAGGTACACAATATTACATTATGAAAATACTTCATACTATTTATATGAGATTCATCTCTAAAATAGAGAGTTTGAGAGATCTTATTTGTCCAAAACCCTAAAAGCTAAGGATAATTAAAAATTTAACTTTTATAGCCTAAGTAACTAAGGCGACTTTATTACACATGTAAGCCTTGTATTTAACACCTCCTCTTAAGGCTTGCATTGCTGATTGAAATTAAACACTAACTGAAAATAAAAAGATCAAAGGTAAACATAACCAACCACTCTTCAAAATCTTCTTTGAAAAATAGTTCTTTAATTGGGTATAGCTTCATCAAATTGCTTCGTAACTCTTGTGGAGATAAATATTTTGAGTGGAATCCTTGAGTTTTTAGACATCATATTTACGAACTTATAAATTATTCGTCAACCATCCATGTTGAGATACATCCACAAATCTCCATCTAGGTTTAGCATGACCTTCGTAAGGGTATAATTGCTAAGATCCACATACTCCTAAACTCTCTAGGAAACCATCCACGTTGAGCTTTATCTACATTATATCACTTTCTTTGTTCAAAGAGTGAGCTTCTTAAAATAGTGGAAATTGTCATCTTTTTAACATGGTCATCACCATTGTTTGCATTTTTTGGATCTTCAACGATGGCTATATCTCTTTTAACAAATACAAGAGCATAGATTGTGTGACTCAACATTGTAGCTCTAGCTATTCTAAGATGAGTTGTTGTGTAAGTTGCTTGTCTTAATAAACCAATGGAGGACCCCTTGTCAAAATCACCAAATCCCTCATACGTGAACATGTTCTTTTCCACATTACTCAAACTTGGACCCCAATGAATGCGCACTTTGATAATGTCCATGGATTGTATGATACACGTGTCAAGCAAACTAGAGCCTCCTCCATTGAGACATGGATTCATTGTTTTGCAGATTTTTTTTTGGGTATCTCCCTTACAATCTCCCGAAGGAATTGAAGACTGTTGATTTGATATTTCCTTCCTTCCTTTTCTTGTACGGTGATGATATATAGGTGTATGACGATTGTTTATTATCTCTAGTGAAAGATACTCTTTTATGTAAAATGACTCCAATTATATTTGATTAGGTTGCAAAAACATCAACCCATATGACAGTCTCAATAAATGACATCAAGCATTATCTTCCAAAGGAATTCAATTCGATGTTGTTATTATGATCGTTCGCAACTTAGATTTTTTATTTCGAGACTTCACACCTTACTCTGATTCGAATGGTGACATTAAAAAAGAGACACCCATCTAATTGGTACATTAGTGGCCAACTTTTTAAAATTGTTACAAATATGAATCCATTTAGAATTGTTACATAGCAATTTCCTTTTCTTTGGTGTTATGTTTGATAGATTGATGATTCTTATTTTTGTGAATCAAGGTTTTTGTTATAGAATTAGATCACTTCACTTTGATATTGTAGCTCCTTTTTAGACATATATGTGGGTGTGATCTCCTCTTTGTGATTGGCTGCAGATTTGTGGACATGATCTTAGGGAAGTGGCAATACCCTTTCTAGCATGCAACGACATCTCCAACTTAACCATTAGAATCTTCTCTTTGTGATTGTTCACAACTTAGCCATTTGTATAGAGACTTCACACCTTACTCTCATTCGAATGGTGACATTAAAAAAGAGATAACCTTCTAATTGGTACATTAGTAGCTAACTTGTTTAAATTGTTGCAAATATGAATCCATTTATTATTGTTACATAGTAATTTCCTTTTCTTTGGCATTATGTTTGATAGATTGGTGATTCTTCTTTGTGTGAATCAAGGTTTTTGTTATAGAATGAGATAACTTCAATTTGATATTGTATATCCTTTTAGACATGTATGTGGGCATGAGCTCTTCTTTGTGATTCAATTGCATATTTTTGGACGTGAGATTAGGGAAGTGGCAATACCCTTTATAGCATGCAACAACATCTCAAACTTAACCATTAGAATCTCCTCTTTGTAATACCATATTTGTAAGGTTAAAAACTTACATGTTATATATTATTTATAAATATATATTTTTAAAAAATTGAATGATGGTATGAATACATAGTCTCTCGACATATATATATTACATAATAGTGAAGAGTTACGTCTCTTCTCATGCCATTGTTTCATTTAGCATATATAATATTAATTAATTAATTAATTAATCTAATTTATTATTTTATTTACATATTATTCTATTTGGTATGTTACAAGTCATCCCTCCTTGGAATGATTCATCCTCGAAGTATTGTTAGGACTATATTTCATGCATTTCTTAGGGTCATCATAAGGATCTTCTGATTTTTTTTTCATTTTCAATATTTGTACAAGGAGCCTTGTATGCTACAATTTCCATGATTGTGTATTTGATATGGTACTTGAAAATTTGCCTCTTCTAAATATTTGTTTTGGTATTTACATAATGAATTTGTGTCGACCTATTGATCTCAAATATTTTGGCATGTATGGGTATGCCATGACTCTTTATTTGACATATGGTTTCTTCAACGATGAACGATGGATCTTCTAGGTTTTCTTCTTTTTCGTCATCATGATTAGGGACACTTCCACTTATTTTATTTCCATGATGACACTCCTCTACCTTTTTTTCTTTTTTTCACAATTGTTATTGGTATAATCATTATAATGTTGGATATCTTCATCCTCTTTACAATCATTATCGACATCATGTTTCTTCATGTCTTGTGTATCTAATTCTTTGTCTTAGTTATTGTTATTCTCAACTAGTACTTCTTCAGGTTTATTACTATATTGAACTATATGTTTGTTTTCTTTATTTTCATTCACAACAACCTATTTTGTAGATTCATTTTGGTATTCCACATTCTGAATTACATGCATGTCCTTTTTATCTTTTTTTTCTTCGTCATTGTTATCCTCTTCCTGATTATTTCCTTGGTTTTGGTTTGGAACCTTGGAATACTTCCGATTTGTCATGTTTCTGGAGTTTCACTAGCCATTTTCAATGATTTTGTAGTTGTGCAGATTGGCCCATTCAAGTGATTCTTTTTTGTTCCTTGAATAAAATTGCAACAAATTTCTAGCATATGTGTATGCTTATGGCTAGGTATTTCTTTTTTCATCTTGTATTTCGAATGGTGGCTCATTTCTAGCATATGTATATGTTTATGTCTAGGCATTTTTTTTTGCATCTTGTATTTCGAACATAGGTTCTTATCCTTTCTTGCATCTGATGCCCTGAACCTTATGTGAGGAAGAATGCAAGGTGCCAATGTATGCGATTTTCATACTTTTGTTTTTGTGGATGAAAAATTAGTGTCCATCTCTTCCTTCCTTGAAAATCTAGGGGTCATAATCCCTTTTTTTGTCGTAGGTCTAGTAGCAGTTTCATGCTCTTCTTTATTTGAAACTTCGGAGACTGTCACACAACTTCTTCTTCTTCTTCCTTCCTCTTAGATATTTTTTCTTTTATTTGTAATAACATTGTTTTCAGTTCTACATAAAATTCCTTTTCTTCAAGGAGTCTTATTTTTATTTCTTCAATTCTAAATTCGTCATATTTTTTTATTATCTCTTTTAGGTTTTGGAACGGGCTAATAATGACCTTGTTAAATGAGGAAAACATGGTAGTTCCACTATAAAAAATGATTTGATTTTGTCTTTCAAAACTTAAATATTAAAACTAATATTTATAATAATAAATTATTATTTAAAATAATAATACTATTATTATAAAAAATTTAATAGTTTTTGGAAAAAATAAAATATATATAATAATAATAATTAATAATAATAATAATTATTAATAATAGTTAATAATAATAATAATTTGTTATTGTTATATTATTTTGTGGGGAATACTTGTGGTTTTATAAACCCACGTCTTGTTTTGGGCTTTGATGGGGTATTAGTGGAATGAAAATGGAAATGGAAGATTAGTGGAATGAAAAGAAGAGGGAGGGAGAATAGAGGAGTTCAAGAAGGGGTTTAGTATAATAAAACCAAGTGTGGTTTTAGAAACCCACTTCTTTTTTTTGGATTTGATCGGGGATTAGTGGAATGGAAATGGAAATGGGGGATTAATGGAGTGAAAATATGAGGAAAGGAGAATGGAGGAGATGAGAGGTTGAGAATAATGGTAGCTCTAATACCACTTGTAAGGTTGAAACCTTACATGTTAGATATTATTTATAAATATATATTTTTAAAAAATTGAATGATGATATGAATACATAGTCTCTCAACATATATATAGTAAATAATAGTGAAGAGTTACGTCTCTTCTCATGCAATTGTTTCATTTAACATATATTATATTAATTAATTAATTACTTAATCTAATTAATTATTTTATTTACATATTATTATATTTGGTATGTTACAATATTACAAAGGTATATCATTAAATAATGAAACCCTAGTCAAGGTTTAGTGAAGAAGCTAGCCATGAGAAATAGAGGAACAACATAACACAATATTATATTACTAAAACATTTCACACTATTGCAATGACATTCACCTCTCTTTTAAGGGGCTTGCAAAGTTTTATTTATCTAAAATCCTAAAGTCTAATATTAACCAAACCCTAAATTTTGTAGCTTAAATCACTAAGGTTACTTTATTACACATGTAAGTCTCAGAGTCTAAGAAAAGAGTGATATCTCAATGGAAGAGCATTTGTCTTATAAGTAGGATATTGGTGGTTTGAGTCCATCATGCCCTATTATAAATTAATAGATGTTATTGTGGTCACTACATTGAATTGATTTTATTGAGATAAAATATTTCTAAAAAATCTTGAGAATTGAGGTATTTTGGTGTGCGTTGTTATTATGAAAAGATCCCAAGAAATTGTTGTACATGGTTGGTTTTCCTTATTATTATATTTAGTGATTACTTAGCCCCATCCTTTCTCTCCACATTGGTATTTCTATTTGATGGATTTAAAACTTATTCATTAGGAAAAACTCATTCGATGGAGTTCCCAATGCCATCAATCCATGCTAAATTTCCCAATGATAAGTGCTACGAATTCACTAGTAAAAAACATGACATGTGGCCCCAAAGAAATGAGGCCATGTGGTGCCATAAAATTATGAAATTTGGTACCAATAATGTCCCTTAGCCACATGGAACCATAGGAGTTGTGACACTTTGCATATAACACCATTTTCTCGCTTTAATCTTCATATTTTTTGGTAATTTTTGAGGTTCATGCTTTCAATGATTGGAATATCTCCTCTTTTTTAGAGAAAATGGAATCTTATTCCATCTCATCAAATTGATCTCTTCTTCAAACATCCCCATAACACATCTTATCTCCAGTGAAAAATTGAATTCCTCCATATATATCTTTTAAAATTTACGTGATTAATGTATTTTAAATGAGTGTCTACCAATTGAGGAATACCCTTGGGGTTAGAAACCATAAATATATCATGGTATCAATTGAAGAGGATCCTTGGGATTAACAACCATAAAACTATCATGGTATCAAAAAATTGAAGTGACCAATATCAACCTTAAGATGCCAATATCTAATGTTTTTACACCCATAACCTCACAACAACTATGTGAAAATAAAGAGATTGGAATTTGTAGGTTAATAGAAATGTGAAAAAACTAGAGGTACCAATAACAATAATAAAGTTACACAATAGTACATTACGAAAATACTTCACACTATTTTTATGAGATTCATCTCTAAAATAAAGAGTTTGAGATGTCTTATTTGTCCAAAACCATAAAAGCTAATAATAATTAAAACTTTAACTTTTATAGGTAAATAAGGTGACTTTATTACACATGTAAGCCTTGTATTTAAAACCTCTTCTTAAGTCTTGTATTTCTTATTGAAATTAAACATTAACTGAAAATAAAAATATTATAGGTAAACATAACCAAACATTCTTCAAAATCTTCTTTGAAAAATAGTTCTTCAATTGGGTATAGCTTCATCAAATTTCTTTGTAACTCTCGTGGAGGTATAAATTTTGAGTGGAATTCTTGAGCTTTTGGACATCATATATACAAACGTATAAATTATTCGACAACCATCCATGTTAAGTTACATACACAAATCTCCATCTGGGTGTAGCATGACCCTCTTAAATGTATAATTGCTAAGATCAACATACTCTTGAACTATCTAGGAAACCATCCACGTTAATCTTTATCTACATTAGATCGCTTTCTTTGTTCAAAGACTGAGCTTCTTAAAATGTGGAAATCGTCATTTCTTCAACACGGGCATCACCATTGTTTGCATTTGTTGGATATTCATCAATGGCTATATCTCCTTGAACAAATACAAAATCAAATATTGTGTGACTCAACATTGTAGCTCTAATTGTTCTAAAATGAGTTGTTGTGTAAGTTGCTTATCTTAACAAACCAATGGATAACCCCTTGTAAAAAGAACCAACTTCCACATATGTGAACATGTTCTTTTCCACATTACTTGGCCTTGGACCCCACTGAATGTGCACTTTGATAATGTCCATGCATTGGATGATACACATGGCGAGAAAAATGGATCCTACTCCATTGAGACATGGATTCATTATTTTGCACATATTTGTTCTGGGCATCTTCATTACCATCTCTCTGAAGGAATTGAAGACTATTGATTTGATATTGTCTTCCTTTTTTTTCTTGTACGGCGGTGATAGATAGGTGTATGATGATTGTATGATATCCTTAGTGACAACTAATATTTTATGTAAAATGAATCCACTTATATTTGATAAGGTTGCAACAACTTCAACCCATATGACAGTCTCAAAACACAACAACATGCATGATATTCTAAATGAATTGAATTCAATGTTGCTCTTGTGATCATTCACAACTTAGCTCCTTGATTTCAAGAGTTCACACCTTATTCTCATTCGAATGGTGACATTAAAAAGGAGACAGCCTTCTAATTGGTACATTAGTGGCTAGCTTTTTAAAATTGGTACAAATATGAATCCATTTAGAATTGTTACATAAACATTTCCTTTTCTTTGGTGTTATGTTTGATAGATTGACTATTTTTATTTTTGTGAATCAAGGTTTTTTTTATAGAATGAGATTAGTTCACTTTGATATTGTAGATCCTTTTCAAACATATATGTGGGTGTGATGTACTTTTTGTGATTGGTTGCATATTTTTAGATGTGATCTTAGGGAAGTGAAAATACTCTTTCTAGCATGCAACACCATCTCAAACTTAACCAGTAAAATATTGTCTTTGTGGTCGTTCACAACTTATCTCCTTTGGTTCGATACTTCACACCTTACTCTCATTTGAATGGCGACATAAAAACAGAGACAACCTTCTAATTGGTACATTAGTGGCTATTTTTTTTAATTTGTTACATATATGATTCCATTTATAATTGTTACACATCAATTTTATTTTCTTTGGCATTATATTTTATAGATTTCCGATTCTTCTTTTTGTGAATAAAGGTTTTTTTATGGAATCAGATCACTTCACTTTGATATTGTAGATTCTTTTCAGACATATATGTGGGTGTGAGCTCCTATTTGTGATTCACTTGCATATTTGTGGATGTGAGCTTAGGGAAGTGGCAATCCTATTTCTAGCATGAAACGACATCTCAAACTTAACCATTAGAATATTCTCTTTGTGATACCATATTACAAAGGTACTATATCATTAAATGGTGAAACCCTAGTCAAGGTTTGGTGAAGAAGCTAGCCATGAGAAATAGAGGAACACAATAACACAAATTATATTACTAAATCCTTTCACACTATTGCAATGACATTGCGCCTCTCTTTTAAAGGGGGTGCAAGGTTTTATTTGTCTAAAATACTAAAAGATAATACTAACCAAACCCTAAATTTTCTAGCCTAAATTAATAAGGCTACTTTATTACACATGTAAGTATCATATTATTAGAAAATAATGCTAGCTCAGTGGAAGAGAATTTGTCTTATAAGACTGATATTAGCGGTTCAAGTCCATTGTTAACTATTATAAATTAATAGATGTTATTGTGGTCACTACTTTGAATTGTTGAGAATTTAGGGATTTTGGTGTATGTTTTTATAGTGAAAAGAACCCAATAAATTGTTGTATATGGTTGGTTTTCCTTATTATTATATTGTTAGAATAATCAACCCATAGTTAGCTACCTTAGACATTAATTAATTCATTTTTGTCTTATTTGCCTAGTTTCCATATTCCACCTTATGCAAGTTGTCCTCGACATGTCCAAAGTGGTCAAACTTGCTAAAATTGAGTCATGGAGTTCTTGGGAAACCACTTGGAATAAAATATGCTTTATTCCTGGCCTTCCTAGAGCATGTCTATTTTTTTTGCTTTATTGCCTGCTTTTGCTGAGTTTTAAGGCAATTGGGAAAGTTTGACTAGGTGAAGTTAACTTGTTTTTTGTCCTCATCATCCTCCACTCTTTTCTCCTAAGAAAAGAATGTATGATTTGTCCTTCTATCATCTATTAGCTTTCCTAATTTATTTTGCCAATTCTTGAGCTCCTAGATAGATTTGGAAACTGCTTTATGCACCTATGGGGGATTTGCTTAGATTTAGTAAGCCTGCTTTTGACCACATTCAAATGGCATCCCAATGCATTCGAATATATCATGTAATTATTTATTGTGGCAGCCTATGAATTCACATGGTTGGATTTTGTACACTTATTCAATACAGATTAGTGTTCTGCTCCATATTCAGTCTCTTTTGTGTGTAATTTGCATGTGTAATTGGCAATTTTTGTGAGTGTAATTGTTCTAACACCTGGGTTAAATTTACACATGGTATCAGATCCTTTGTAGATCAATTTATCTCCTTCTAATTTTTTATTGCAGGTTCGACATCATTGACTGGCAGCATTCTGCTGACTGAAGGGACAATTTCTGAGCTATGGATCAATCTCAGAAGATCATCTTGACTCCATTTATCTTATTTGAATGGAAAGCAGAGATGGATATACTGTTGAGAATGAAATGCCTCTACAGAGTGACTATGGAAATAGAAGCCGAGCCCAATGCAGCTGCAGGGAAAATTAAATGGAACAACAGGAGGGATGAGGCCTATGGTCTCCTATTTCTGAGCATATCCAGAGACCTCCTTTTCCATCTTGATGGATTAACATCACCAAATGAAGTATGGGAGAATCTTGTTGAGATTTTTGGTAAGATAGATGAGATGAGGGGACATCAAATTGAAAATGAATTGATCTCCCTGAGTCCCAACAGCTTCGAATCCCTGCAACTCTACTTTTCCAAGTTCAAAGCCCTTGTTTTGCAGCTAAAACAGTGTGGAATCGAAAAGAAGGAGGTGAAACTGGTTTTGGCCATACTCTCGAAGCTTGGCCCTGACTATTCAGTGTTTGTCTCGACCTTCCATGCCACAAAGTTGACAGCTCGAGCCTGGAAAATTCCTAGCCTTGCAGATTTCATGGAATCTCTCACACAAGAACAAGATAAATTGGTGATGATGGGCACCATTAAACCTTCCAAAGGCTAATCTCTGGTTGCTGGAGATTTGAGGGTGGATTCAAAAGGAAATAAGAAAGCTAAGAAGCCACCTGAGCAAAAGAGAGACAAGAACAAGTCTCTAGAGGAGCCCCAAGGTTCCAAGAAGAACTTCCAGAAGAAGAAGAAAAAAGGAGAAATGAGCAAGTGCGCATACTGCAATAAGGGAAATCATCCTGAAAGCTCCTGCATGAAGAATCAAATTGACATGCTGACCCAACTCCTAGAGAAGAATGGCATCTCCATTCCTCATAGCTCAAAGAAGAGGGAAGGAGGATCAAATTCAGAAGACAGAGAGAGAGTTCATGCATTGGTTGCTAGCACAACAAGCTCACTTAGTTTCATCATTGATTCTGGAGCTTCAAGACATATGGTTTTGACCAAGGAGGCATCCACCTCACTTGACATTTCGAAAGGTCCACCAATAGTACTGGGAGATGACTCTCTCACTGAAATTTTGGGCAAAGGGAGGATTGATCTTGACCATGGTAAGTTCAGTAATGTATTGTATGTTCCAGGTCTTGCATCTGACCTCTTATCAGTGTATCAAATGACCCACACATGGTCTCCAAAGAAGGTCATATTCTCCCTTGATGAAGTTGAGATCACAGAGATCTCAAGTGGTAAAGTCATTGCAAAAGGAGTTGAAAATCACACTTCGAAGGTATACATGTTCTCACACTTCCTACCCTACTCAAACCCTTCTGCTCTTCTGATTCATGTTAATGAGGCAAGAAAGCTTTGGCATGAAATATTTGGCCACCTTAACTATAAGTATCTTTCTAATCTTATTGAAAAATAAATGGTCATAGGGTTACCAAGGATTAAGTTTTCCAAAGGAGTCTGTCAAGGTTGCATCTTAGGAAAACACCCAGAGCATAAATTTGAGAAAGCTAGTCATGAGAGAACCTCTGCACCTCTTGAGTTGATCCACAGTGATGTTTCTGGCCCATTTCCTCATATGTCAATGAGTCAGGCCAAATATGCATTGAAATTCATAGATGAATTTTCCAGGTACTGTTGGGTTTACTTCCTGAAACATAAGTATGAAGTTTTTGGCCTCTTCAAAATCTTTAAGGCTTTGGTTGAAAACCAGTCTGGGAGGAAACTCAAGGTCCTCAGATCTGAAAATGGTGGTGAGTATGTCAATTCTGATTTCATTCAATATTGTGCAAATGTAGGTATTCAAATGCAGCATTCTATCCCTTACACACCATAGCAAAATGGTGTTGCTGAGAGGAAGAACAGATCACTAAAAGAAATGGCAACCTGCATGATGGAGGCTAAGACTTTGCCACCAAAGTTTTGGGCCGAAGCTATAAACTGTGCAGCCTATATTCAGAATAGGGTGCCTCATAAACAACTTGATGGTATGACTCCTTTCGAAGCATGGATTGGGCACAAGCCAGATGTGACCCATTTCAGGATTTTTGGCTCAAGCGCTTGGGCTAGAATTCCAACAGAAAAGAGGAAGGCTTTGTAGCCCCAAAGCCAAGAGTGTCTATTTGTTGGGTACTCTGAAGATTCAAAAGGGTACAAGCTGATAAATTTGAGCACAAACAAAGCCTTCATTGAAAGGAGTGTTCAGTTCCAAGAAGAGCCTTTAGCAGCAGTGGAAGTTGGAGAATCCTCTTCACCACCTGAACCATTGAATGTAAGTGAAGAGATAGTTGAGTTTGCTGATTCTGATATGTCTTATAATTATGATTTAATTGCAGATCCTAATAGTCCTACAAGACCAAAATTGGAAGCAAAGACCATTCATGCAGCTAGAGAACTAGCTGGAAATCCTAATGATCCTAGGAGGACTAGATCTTAGTTTGAGAGTGCTCTGTGTATGAAAGACCCTTTGTTTGCAGAGAAATGCTATCTGATGGTTGAATCAGACCCACAGACATATGAATATGCATCACATGATCCAATATGGCAAACAACCATGAAAGAAGAGTTCAGCTCACTCCAGAAGAATAACACTTGGGAGCTGGTTGATCTTCTCCCAGGGAGGAAGCTAGTTCAGTGTAAGTGGGTTTACAAAACCAAGCTTGCTGCTGATGGTTCACCTTTGAAATATAAGGCAATATTGGTAGCCAAGATATACTCACAGGTACATGGCATAGACTACAATGAGACCTTTGCACCAGTGGCAAAGATGGACTCCATTAGGCTAGCCTTAGCCATTGTAGCTTCGAAGCCGTGGAAGGTACATCACATGGATGTGAAGTGTGATTTCCTGAATGGATATATTACTGAATATATTTACATGCAGCAGCCTCAAGGATTTGCTACTAATCCATCTCTTGTGTGTAGGCTAAAGAAATCATTGTATGGGCTTAAGCAAGCCCCTAGGGCTTGGTATGCCAAGATTGATGGCTTTCTGCTATCATTGAATTTTGTTTGATGCAAGTCAGATCCTAATGTTTATTTGAAGCTGATTCATAGTTCTTTGATGATTATTTTCTTGTATGTAGATGACCTTCTCATTACAGGAAGCTCAAAGGATGAAATTGCTGCCTTGAAGGATGCAATGAACCATGCATTCTCTATGACTGATTTGGGGTTATTGAGCCAATTCTTGGGGCTCAAGATTGCTCAAACCAAACATGGAATAAAAGTACATCAGTCCAAGTATGCTTTGGATTTTCTGAACAAGTTCAACATGAAGGATTGCAAGCCAAGTAAGACTCCCTTCCTTTTAGGAGTTAAGCTTGAAGAAGCAGATTCTTCACCTATGATAAATAATACACTGTATAGGCAACTGATTGGGTGTTTGCTGTACCTTACACATACTCAACCTGATAATTATTATGCAGTAAGTGTGGCTTCAAGATACATGGATCAGCCTCATGAGATCCATTGGAGAGTAGCCAAAAGGATCCTTAACTTTGTTCAGGGAACAAGGACTCATGGGATCTTCTACAAAGCTAAATCTGATCTTGATTTGATTGGGTTTACTGACAGTGATTAGGAAGGTGACAACGCAGATCAAAATTCAACATCAGGATATGTGTTCATGCTTGCTAAAGGAACAATTAGCTGGTCAAGCAAGAAACAGAGTGCCATTTCACCCTCATCTACAGAAGCAGAGTATAGAGGAGTTGTAAATGAAACAACTCAATGTTTATGGTTGCAGGGGTTACTTGGTGAGTGTGGCTTTGAATCAAAATAATCAACTACTATATATTGTGATAATCAGAGTACCATTTGAATCTACAATGATCCAGTTCAGAGACAGAGAACCAAACACATTGAGATCCATATGCACTACATCAGACAGCTTGTGCATGATGGCACCATTCACCTACTCTTCTGTTCATCTTCAGAACAAGTAGCAGGTATCTTCACCAATTTTTTTTGTGAGAATACATTCAACAATCTCAAATCACTGTTGGGGATTGCTGATCATGCTGTGAAGCATGAGTGATGACAAGATTTTCAAATTTTGTTTTACCGTCCATGTTTAAGGGAGGATTTTTTCCACTGGGCTTTTGCCTCTTTCCTTGGTTAAATGGACATGCAATATGTAAAGGGTGACTAAGCCTTGTTTCTAGGCCCTATAATTTTCGGATATTTTACTCATAAGTTAGGCATAAGAGGGGGGTGCTAGAATATTCAACCCATAGTTAGCTACCTTAGACATTAATTAATTCATTTTTGTCTTATTTGCCTAGTTTCCATATTCCACCTTATGCAAGTTGTCCTCCACATGTCCAAAGTGGTCAAAATTGCTAAAATTGAGTCATGGAGCACTTGAGAAACCACTTGGAATCAAATCTTCTTTATTCCTGGCCTTCCTAGCGCATGTCTGCTTTTTCTGCTTTATCGTCTGCTTTTGCTGAGTTTTAAGGCAATTGGGAAAGTTTGACTAGGTGAAGTTAACTTGTTTTTTGTCCTCATCATCCTCCACTCTTTTCTCCTAATAAAAACATGTATGAGTTGTCCTTCCATCATCTATTAGCTTGCCTAATTGATTTTTCCAACTCGTGAGCTCCTAGACAGATTTGGAAACTACTTTATGCACCTATGGGGGATTTGCTTAGATTTAGTAAGCCTGCTTTTGACCAAATTCGAATGGAATCCCAATGCATTTGAATATCTCATGTAATTATTTATTATGGAAGCCTATGACTTCACAGGGTTGTCTATTGTACACTTATTCAATACAGATTAGTGTTCTGCTCCATATTCAGTCTCCTTTGTGTGTAATTTGCATGTGTAATTGGGAATTTTTGTGAGTGTAATTGTTCTAATGCCTGGGTTCAATTTCCACATATATTCAGTGATTGATTAGCCTCATCCTTTCTCTCCACAATGGTATTTCTATTTGAGGGTTTAAAACACATTCATTAGAAAAAATTAATTCGATGAGGTTCCCATTGCCATCAAGCCATGTTAATTTCCCAATGATAGGTGCTACAAATTGACTAGTGAAAAACATGACATGTAACCCCAAATAAATGAGGCCATGCGGTGCCATAAAATTGTGAAATTTGGTACCAATAATGTTCCTTGGCCACATGGAACCATAGGAGCTATGACACTTTCCCATATAAACCATGGCATATGTGAAGGATCACGAAACATGGTGCAACATACATTGGTCTCATGGGGAAAGGAGGTTTGACACTTTGCACCAAATATTGAATTTGGAAACCATAGAGTCTTGATATTTGACACCATATAAATGATCCCAGTTGCACTGATAAGCCATGCCATGTGGGGAAAAGAGTCATGAGTTGTAACAAATGGCATATGAGGTGTTGGTACCATATATATCCTCTTATAGCTAAGGCATAAGCAAGAGCAAAGATAGAAACAATGAAATAAGCATTAGATGTTGGATCACCTAAGGCTGTGAGAAATGCACAACATTGAATGGACTTTATTGATATTGACTATGCAACTAGAGAATCCAAAACAAGTTAGTGAACTAGAAGGTATGTTGTTCATGCTCCAATCTACATTGTAGCTTTCATTCTACTAATTGAGTCCTCATCTATATTTGGATTTTAACTTGAAACAATAATTGAATCCTTATCCAACGATGTTACTAGCAACCTGTAAGTTATGCATAGCCAAGTTCCTAATCATACATGTATAATTTCTTTTGGCCAGGATGAGATATAACCATGAGAGGGTGAAAATTCAAGGTTGAGATGATTGACACCATAGAATCCAGGGAATTTGTAACTTTAGAACCTTGACACTTGGCAATTTAGGCACTAGGAACCATGTAAGGGTGTGACACTTGGAACCATAGAGATGATACCACATGGTACCATAGGGGAACAACACTTGGAAACATAGGATTGACCCCCCATGGAACCATAGAGGCACAACAATTGGAAACATAGGAATAATATCACATGGCACCATAAATCATTGGGGCACTTGTAAATTTAGAACCATGACACTTGATAGTTTAGGCACTAGGAACCACATGAGGGTGTGACACTTGGCACCATAGGAATGATTGAAAATGGTATCATAGAGGAACAACACTTGGGAACATAGGAATTATCCCAAATTGCACCATAAAGGCACAACACTTGGCACCATCAAGGGCATGAATTTTGACCTTAAAAAATGATTCCATGTGCACCATTGATGTCACGACATTTGGAACCAAATTACATGACATGTGGCACCTTGAGAGCTTGACACTTGGAACCATAAAGCTTGATACTAGGAAGCATAGGAACAATGCCATTTGACATTATTGAGATGTGCCACTTAGCACCATAGGAGGTGTGCCAATTTGGATCATTGGGTGAGTATTCAGGGAACTTGAAACCATAGGAATGATGTCATGTGGCACCATAAAAAATAATTCCATGTGGTTTGGGATGGGGGTCAATCTTCAAAAATCCCTGATTCTTGGAGATTCTTCGTTGTCATTTTTATTAACGGTGCAATATTTTTACTATGGGTTCTTAGTGTGGAGTTTACAAACCACACCCCCCAATTTGTCTTTGTGCATGATCTTGTATAACTCCAACATAGATTCATGGGACTTTTCATTCATTAACGGGAAGCATGATGATTTTGTAGGTGATAGGCATGACGATTGTGAGCATCTTATTAACTGAAATGCCAATGGGATTCATGCCTGTGAACAACTTGCGGAGAAAGGTGGAATTAGTCTTGATGAAAATAGCAATGTGTATGCAACAAGCCTAAAATGGTTTCACTTGGACACTTGTGATGTAGGTGAGGCAAGGGAATAACATGAGAAAAATATTCAAACACCTTGATGATGTTTGAGCAATGTCGAAGGTTATCATGTCGGTGAGCGCAAGAAGCATTAATAGAAAAGGTTTACTGTTAGCGCCTATCAGTGTTCACCAGCCACAAGATAAGTCAATGCGCTAGTGTATTATAGTTCAATACAAGCTTTTACATAGTTTGATTTTACCATGGTCCATATGCATTTATTTGCATGAGACACACTAGGGAATTCACTAATTAGGTGATGGATTTGAGATTAATTAATGCATATTTACATCCTTTACATATTTGATTCAATACAATCCAGGGGTGAAAATGGGGTATTACATGTGGCCTCTAAGTTTGATTAAAATATCTTTGGGTAGTGAAAAACCCTTGTTTTATGAGATGTTAATCTATTTAGGTATAATACAAGTAGAGTTGGAGAAAAAACAACGAATTATACAAGAAATACCAAAGTTTAACCAGACATACTCCAATGGGGAAAATTTGAATTTGCAAAATTTCAATCACACTCTTACACTCACTTAGAAATCTTTGAATTTTCAAGAGGACCTAGATCCTCTCTCACAACAAATTTTGAAACCTAATTCCATTGCATAATAAATACTTTCCTATACCAATTGACATTGAAAATAAATCTTAAAATATAATTCATCTCTTAACAAAGTATGTGATGAGCTCTTTCAATTAGGAATTTATTGACCACGTCTATTTATTTAATGTCGTTGTTGTTGATCATAATAGAAAACTGATTTTGTTTAGTAAATATTGTTGCATTCTTTCTATTGATGGGAGAATGTGCCTAATCTGATAGTAACCAACTTTGAGTTTGATTTTGGGGCTTTCTTTTGTTTTTTATAAACCTTTTTCTTCATGGTAAATATCCATTTAGGTAAGGAAGTTCCCTAGGTTTACAAGTTCAATAATATATGGGTGTGCGTGTCATGACATGGTTTCCCACTGCGTAAAAATGGTGCACAATTCCATCTATTGGAAGAATGTTACTCTTTCATAAATGGATTTTGTTTTCCACCTATTACCATATATAATAAAAAGAAGATTTTGGTTGATCTATTCCTAAATATAAACAACTAGTTGATTTTTACTGTAGATTAGGGAGGATTATCTAAAGATTTCACAACCAAATAAACTACATGAACAACGTTATGCCATCAGAAAATGCCTTAACAAACATTGTTTGTGGACGAAATATAACATTGTAGATTTTTCCTCTTTCGGATAAATACAACAACTATCACATGCATCATCCCATCATTTTGATTCTAATCATGTCATTGAATCTTGCAACGATTGTGAACTCGTTTCCTTTCTTGTATCTTTCTCCATTCAACTTATCAGGGATGAAAAAACCCTCAGGATTATTATCCAGAAAATGTCTTACTTATGCATGTTAGGGATTGAGATTTTAATGAACTATAAATTATTTTAAGAACTTGGTAAAAATATTATTGAATATTGAAATTTATATAATTTTATTTCCAAAAATAAATAATGGTAGATTGGAGAAGTCTCGACCAACATGAAAAATAAAGGAGGGAAAAAATGATCACAATATATTCAAGTTTATTGTAAATTGATGCTTACAACAATGCATCACATACAATTGCCATCTATTGAATATTTCATATTTGTAGTCATGATATCTATAGATGACAAAAAATGTGGGCAGACGAGAAAGTCTAGGAATTTCATAATTAATTTTTGGGATGAGCTAGAGGCCTACAATACCTGCAACATGATGTTTTAAACGATGTAGGAAGGTGAATTTACTGCAACCATAGAGGTGTTACATTAAAATGAGTATTAGTTTTCTTTTGTTGCGTAGTTTTCCTCCTCTTGAGAATCCATGTAGTTCCATGTGTACTGATACATCTTAACATGCAAAAAAATATATATTCCACACAACTGATATTAACAATTGCATTGATCTTCAACTAGCTACTGGTCATTGGTATCCTAGCGTTGTTCTTCAAGAACATTAGTTTTTGCAGAGTTGTTTTGCAGAATTGTCTTTGTTTTGTTGCAATAATGGTTTTTATATTGTTTAAGGTAAATGGAGATATCCTCAAATTTAAGGTTTATTTTATTACATTTTTCAAGTTTTAAGTGGAGGTTGGTTTGCGAAAACCTTTGAATTAGCACTAAACTAAGAAGTTTGCTTGCGAGTGGACTTGTTAAAAATTGGATATTGGGCCAGTTTGATTTAATGACTTATCATTGCCTAATTATAAAAGGTCAATACAATATCAATATTCGATGACTTTTGTCAACTGAAAGGCACCAAAAACCTCCCAATGCCACATTGCTTGAGGCGGAGGGCTAGTGACTTGAACTTGGTGAAGAAGTACTGAATGGTTTTGAAACTATTAAGACTCAATGATATTAACTCATTTTCCAATAGATGACCTCTTAGCTCATCTTGTTTTCCAAAGGGGGACTCGAGCTTGGTCCAAACTTGATTTGGAGTTTTCAAACTTTCGAGATGAAACATAAGATATTGGGAGATGTTGAGACAAATCAAACCATAAGATTCATCCAATCTATTAAACCATTTAGCTTTCTCAATAAGATAATTTGGTTCATTTTCTAGTGCCATGGAGACTTTGTAGATGCCCTTACTTCGAAGTAGAACTTCCATTCAAAATAATTGAAGGGATTCAGAAGCACATGTTGAATATGATCCATGGATTGCTAATACGCTCTTAGTGAGACAATAACTTGCAAAAAAAATATATGAAAAATATCTGCTTTGATAGAATGCACATTCAGTAGCGCATCACACTTGGGAAGACCAATTTAAATGAACCAAATTGACCAAATGCACTTTCCCCAGGAATAATGTGGATACTCCACTTTTGGTGGTGCAAAAATGGAAGCAACTACACTTGCAAACAAACTCTGAAAATACTCTAGAATATTTCTTTGCTCATAATGGCTCTAATACCATGTGCAATTTTACAAGCAGATCTAGAGACAAAAAATTATCCTCACAAAGATGCACAAGAAATTAAAGAAGAAAAAAGGTGCTATAAGACAAGAGATTTGGAACGCAGTTGGAATAATTTCCATACATATACTATTCATCAATGTGTGTAGATTTATAATACATTCTCACTAGACTTTAGAACTAGTTGTAACTCCTGATGGTAGTGCCAATTGGCTAGTTAACTGAACCTAAATGATGGTAGGAAGAAATGAATGGTGCATGAGGGAGTTAACTAATGGTATCTGTTGATAGAGGGGTGCATAAGTTGGTTTAGTTGACTGTTAATGGCCATCGATGTTCACTATCATCCCAAAATGCATGAAATCAAGGAAGGAACTCTAGTTAACACAGTTAATTGATGATCTAGGTCCTAAATATTAGGAAAGTGACTCAACATGCCTAAAAACATGGAAGAGGGTGCATATGTGGATAATGAGGGAAAGGATGATAAAAAAATGGTCTTGGATAATTAGAATGATGAGGACTATGCACTAGGTAGTCAAAAAACATGGTATAAACACTAGGGAGAACAAATAATATTGCATGTCTTCATGCACATGTTTCATACATGCATGCCTAATGTCTATATGGGTCATATGTACCAACACATCCTACCCTATGTGGGATCAGATCATTGGTCTATATGTTTATACATAGAGCTTGATGATCATCCCAAAAAATTCCCATCTAGGTTTGAACAATTCTAAATACAACATCTGTATGGTTATTGGTGGGAAGAAGGGGTGATTTGAAGGGGAGGAAAAATGCATTTATTCCAACAACGAGTAAAGATTTTTTTTTTCAAGGGATGGAACAAGGAGGTATTTGGATATATATATTCCAATACAAAAAGGATATTGGGAAGGAAATGGAACAACTTCAACAATAACTCATTCAAGAAGGCAGATTTGAATAGACAATGATACAAGAAGAAGATATACAATCCAAACTTAACCTTTTGTATATGCAACATAAAATTTTGTAAAAGCAGGAATCAAGGGTTTGATGGATAAAAGAAGTGGACATGAGTTCAAAATTCTTCCGTTGAACAATAATTAATCATGAAATCATAATCACATCTCATCTATTTGGGATGCTCAAGGTAACTCGGCCACTCAACATGAAGATATAGAACAGGAATTTATTACCTTCTATGGGTCCATTATATTTGATCCCCTGAGCAACAAGGATCTAAATATTCAAAAAATCGTTCATAACATCCCCAAATTGTTCATGGAGGTAAAAAATGGAAATCTAATGCAATCAATATCCATAGAAGAAGTTGAGTAAGTGGTTATGGCTATAGAAAAAGGGAAATCATTAGGGCGTGATGGCTTCAAGATATATTTTTTCCATGCTTTTTGGTCCATTGCCAAATTTTATGTATTGGAAGTGGTGGACAATTCCAGGCTATGTAGGGATTTAGTATTTGGGAAATATGGCAAGAAAGAAATCACATAATGTTTAAGGACTCCAAAATGGCTGAAGATCAGGTTTTCTTCCATGTAAGAAAGAAAACATAATTGAGACTATCAATGTTGTTGCTTGGAAGGAGGCTGAAAAACATTACCTAGAATATGAAAGATCCATCCTACAATCATGGCTTCCTCATCTCTCTTGCATTCCCTATGTCACCTACTCTCTCTCCCTCTTCCTCATCGGCAAGCCGCTGGTCTCCCCATCCTATGGGATTCATTAAGCTAAATTTTAATGGTCATCCAAAGGTAACCCAAGATTGATTGGTGTTGGTAGTGTCTTCTAGGACAATACTTTCCATATCATTTGAATTTACACAAGCACATAGGTTGGGGTCTTGCATGCAATGAGGGTAATCAGTTTAGTGTGTGAGGATTTAACAAGCCAGGGATTTGAGTAAATAGGTACTTGGTGATCCACTAAGGGAAAGAGAGGACAATAGAAACTAGTCACAATAATGGGATGACAAGGCCATTGCTTATGGAGTGTCATGGTGACGACACTCATGATGATGGTGACGGTAAGAAGAAAATATAATGGAGTAAAGTGTTACGCACATGGCTATCTTTTGATGGTGATTATTGATATCCTGTATTATGGAAGCTCCATAGACAAGAGATCGATTGCAAAAAAATGAGCAAGTTAGGAAGAGACTCTTAGCGAGGTGGGTATGGGATTGTGGTGGGTGTTCTTCGACTGAAGTTCAGAGTATGTAAAAGTGTAGGTTTTTGTAGGGTGTAGGTGGTTATAGGTAAGGATGCCACATGTTCAAAATCAAACAAAATCTAATAGAATAAAATCAAGAATAATTTCAGGAGGTCTTATTGGAGACGAGTCAGTATTTGGACCATGACGGGCAAATATTGAGGGGAATGGGTGTAGGAAGTTGACGATGAACAAATTGAGTGGATGGTGAATATTGTGGAATCGATCTCATCTCAAACCCATGAGACAATTATTGTGAAGATAATGTTGTTGTAATGGAAAATGAAAATCATTCTTGGGAAGGTCCTGATGGATGCCCAGGTCCAGTGAGTCTGAGTTGATAAAGTGTAAGAATGTGCTTCATGAGTGGAGCAAGGGCTAGATCTTAAAAATTATTGCAATTATGAACATGATATTGGATTTGATTAAGGAGAAGCTCACAATAGGAAATTTATTCAATCCCAAGACCTTAAAGAGTTCATGCAGAGACTAGAATCCTAAAGCCAAGAAGCATGTGGTAACTATATCTAATTAAGCATGATGTTGTCATTTCTGCTGAATTTTTTGTTTGTTTTAGAATTGGAGTCTGCAGTTAGTAAGTATGTTTAACTAGCCTCAAGGGATTTTGGTTTCTCTTTGTATTGGTTAGTTTGATGGGATTTAGACAATTGGTGGTTTAATACTTTGAGGTCGGCTTGGTTTCCCTTTGGGCATGTTGCCCATGGAACACATGTTTGAAGGACAATGCATGATTAACAAAATATTACAAAATATTATTATATAATAACAATACAAATATTACATAATATTTGACTTTCATAATATTTTATTAATATCTATCCTTACCATATGGAATGTCATTTACATCATCTCAAAATTTACGATATAATCTAATTATATTTCATTATTTCATAAACTAATATGTAAATATTTACAACAATTATATATTACTACATAAAACTAAATTATTTTTATTATTATATAAAATTGGAAATGATTCAAATTTGCATATCAAAACCTATATATTATTAGATTTTTTTTTCCAAAAAAAAAACTATATATTATTTGATTTTATTATTTTAAAAAAAGTCAATTTATTTTTATTATTTTATAAATTATTTTTATTTTATATAAAAATGGAAATTATTCAAATTTATATAACAAATATTATTATCTTAAATATGATTATAGATTTCAAAAATTTTCAAAAAATAATTAGATTTTAATTGTTTAAAAAAAACTCAATTTATTTTATTATTTTATATGATTGTAGTTGTAAAATTAATTAATTTCAAATTATTGAAAATCACATATAATAAAATGTAGTTGTAAAATTAATCAATATAATATTATTCAAAATCAAATGTCAAAATTCTTATCATTTTTGAATAGCCACTTATTTTTTTTGCATTGTAGGTAAGAAATTTAATATCTAAAATTTTTGAATGTGTGTAATAATAGTACATTGGAAATATTTAAAAAAACATTAATATTTAAAAGGTAATAAGAATCCCCCATGATGGGTTCCTAGAGGAGCATGCCCACCACGCATGAAGTGTGACAAGCAAACACACGAATCATGCTAACCTCCACCTAGCTCCCACAATGATCACGTCATCTTCTATATTTAAGGGAACCTTATGCAGACATGATTGGGATACTTCAGACCATACCACCGCCTTCATGATATAGTTTTGAAGATGATCGATCGTCCATAAGGCATTATGAATATACCTACTCGTAGTCGAATATTTGTCCAACTAAAGGACACCCAAGCACATCCCATGATGAATTGGTCGAATGGAGCTCTTCATCCTGATAGCTTCAACACTTAGCCTAAGTTCCATATCATTCTAGAAAATTGTCATGGGGTGAGCTTCTAGGCTGCTATAATATCCAAATTGATTGCAATCTCAGATGACTAGCTATTGGCACTACCATGGTTGGAAGCAAGAGAACAAAGCGCAAGCACCATATTGGAACGATTCATTCTCATATGTTGTGCATCATGGCTAAGCAAGAGAAAGCCAGTGCAAGCTTCACCCATTAAAATTCCAGACTCATATTATCCTTCTAATACTCATGTTGGTGGAGGTAGTCTTTAATCTCCAAGCATTATGGATATGGGGGTCATTAGTAAAGCCAAGCATGAGGAGGAGAGAGTGTTTCAGGAGAGTACATAGTTCACTTAAAAATTTATTTTAAAACTCAAAAAAAGTAATAAAAGTAATAAAATCTACATAATATTCAATTCAAGTGTTTGTTTTAAAAACGACAAAGAAAAAAAAAAGATAATCTTCAATGTAAATAATATTTCATTGATATCCATCCTTAACGAGTGAAGTGTCATTTATAACTTTACATGATTACAATATTTGATGGAGTTTTAGATAGGAAAACCCCTCAATACTTCAATAAAAAGAGTCAAAGGAGATTTAATTAAATAGTTCACAAGGTACAACACTTAATAAAATTTTGCAAATGGGGTCAGAAGAGGTTTGGGAAGGGTGACCTAGCCATTTAACCATAACCATTTTTTTATAAATATAAAATATATATAATGTGGCATAGTCATTCAACCATAGCCATGCAAAAGCAGTTAGTACTAAATTCAAAAATGATATATCATATTTTTACATTTCAAAATTTATAAAAAAAACTAATTATTTTGTAAATATTATTATAAATCTAATCAAATTTATATATAAAAAAAACTTTTTATTTTTTAAATATTATTATGAAGCTAATCAAATTCTTATATCAAATTTATATATTAATATAAATTATGTATTTCCTAGAATTTACACATATTTACATTGCAATATGTATTAATATGTTAAAAACATAATCTTATTCTTCTCTAAACAATTTAAAAATATGTTATTGTGAAATTGATAAACTATAAACTATATAGGCTTATTAATTAAGTATATATATTTTCTCACTTAGGCATACATGAAATGTTTAATTAATATTAAAATATAATTTTATCACAAAATATATTAAATTTTAGTTTTCATTATTTTATATAATATTATTATAAAATATTATGTAAATATTTATATCATTTATATATTATTGTATTAGTATGGAAAATCAAGTTAATTTTTTTTAATTTTATAAAAATGTTATTTTGTAAAATTATTCAAATTTTATACAACAAAATATATATTATTATGTCTCAAAATTTATTGAAAAATCAAATTATTTTATTATTCTATAAAATATATAATTTTGAAATGAATCAATATCAAATTATTCAAAATCACATATAATTTTTTTTTAAATAAATTCTTTTTCATTATTACATTTTTTTAAAATTAATTACACTTATTTTTTTCAATAGAAAAAATTTGCTTCTTAAATAGTGTAAATCAAATAAACACCTAAAGAGATAATCATCCAAATGACAACTTTACATAACAATGTATCTAATCTGCAGAAGCTCTTATGAACATATAAAATAAATAGACTAAACCTAAAAAGTCTCAAAAAGTAATGTTGAAACATAAATGAGGATAATCATACCCCAACTGAAATCACCCTCTGACTATACTATGACTAAAAAAACATTTGATATGGCTAGACCCTATTCCACAAATATCCATATCCCATTCACTACAAAGTTGCTATCAATTAATACAACGAATATTTACAAAGAGTAGAAAAATCTTCCAAAGAGCTTATATGTTGACCTCTAGTATGCTTGAATGGATCCCATTGAAATCAGTTGGTTATGCTCGAAGTCTTCAAAGTGTATCAGGACTTTAATAGTCCAATGGATTTTTTGGAAAGGTAATTTGGTTTTTTAATTGAATTTCCTACTTTCCCTATAGTTCCCATATCCTGAATTACCAGTGTTCCAAGATCGATGAATGAAGGAAATGTCTCCAATTCACCCAGACAATAGCAAATTTGGAGTCCCCAGTCAAAGTATTCAAAGTGCATCAGGCCTTCTAATAGTCCAATGGATTTTTTGGACTAGTAATCCGCTTTTTTATTGAAATTCCTATAAACATGCAAAAAAAACTGATGGAGAAAAAATTCCCATATAACTCCCTTATCCTGAACTATCAGCGTTCCAAGATGGATGATTGAAGGGCACATCCCCAATTCACCTAGTCAATAGCAACTCCAAAGTCCACAACCAAAGTCTTCAAAATGTATCAAGCCTTTAAATAGTCCAATGGATTTTTGGACATGTAATCCGATTTTTTAATTGAAATTCCTATAAACATGCAAAAAACTGACAAAGAAAAACTTCCCCTATAGTTCCCTTATCTTGAATTATTGGATTTCCAAGATCAATTATTGGTGGGTGCATCTCCAATTGACCCATTCAATAGCAACTCTAGAGTCCCCATAGACTTGGATTTTTTTAAGTCCTTTAAAAAGTGAAAAATAAAAAACCCCCCAGAGGGAAAGAATTTCAACTCTTGTAATTGTTCTCGTACCACACCCTATCTAGAGATAGAAAAAGTGATTTTCATCCACTATAATGTGCATACCAACCCCACAAAGACCCTGTTGAGTAGTCCCATCTAAAAACCCATACACTTACATATACATAATACAAAAATCTATAAACAAATACAATCGTAAATATATCAATTAATCAATATTATAAATTTAATATTTTCAATAATAATTACTAGGAGTAGTCTATTTATTCTATGTTTTCGGTGGGTTTTGCTTGGAATCCCGTATTTTTTTGTTTGTAAAATCCAAATTTATGAGTTTTTAAATTGTGTTTTGAACTCACAAGTAGATTTAGCACCATCGAATACCCCTATGGCACTCAAATTATGCAATTTCCATTGCTAATATATGTGATTCTAAGACTCTTTAAAGATTTCCAACCAAACTCCAAACAAAATAAGATGGAAAATATATTCTGAAAAAATTAAAAACGTTGAATATTTAGACTACACCATTATTATTATTATTATATTAATTGATTTTATAAATATATAAAAAAATGAAATCAGTCATACATCAAAAAATTATTTATATTTTAAAAAATTATTATTAAATTTATTATAAAAAATCATTTATTCATTTTAAATAAAAAAATTAACTATATTATAATATCAATTTCTATGAATTTCATTTCACATATGAAACACTACTCATATATTATTACCTAAAATACTATATATGTAAATTTTTATAACAATTATATATTATTAAGTAAAATTAAATTATTTTTATTATTATATAAAAATGAAAATGATTCAAATTTACATATCAAAAGATATATATTATTAGATTTTATTTTAAAAAAAATACAAATAAAACTATATATTATTAGATTTTAAAAATTTTCAAAAAAGTCAATTTATTTTATTATTTTTTTTTATGAATGTAGTTGTAAAATTAATTAATTTCAAACTATTCAAAACCATTAGTTGTAAAATTAATCAATTTCAAATTATTCAAAATTATATATCAAAATTATTAACATTTTTTTTTAACATACACTTTTTTTATGCATTGTATGCAAGAAATTTAATATGTAAAATTTTTGAATAGGTGTAATAATATTACATTGGAAATATTTAAAAAAATACATTAATATTTAAAAGGTAATAATAATCCCCCGCAAAGGGTGTTAGGAGGAGCATTCCCACCATGCATGAGGTATGACAAGCAAACATGCAAATCATGCTAACCTCCACATAGTGACCACCATGATCACATAATCTTCTAGGTTTAAGGGAACTTCATGCAGATATGATCTCAAGGTTGAGATACTTCATACCCTTCATGCGAACATACCACCACCTTCCCTCTCCAGTTTTGAACATGATTGATCATCCAAAAGGCATTATGAATATACCTACTTGTAGTCGCATCTCCGTCCAACTGAAGGACACCCAAGCTCATCCTAATAGTATCAAAATTCCACTTAAGTTATTGATCATTTTGGGAAATTGTCAAGGGGGTGAGCTTAGAGGATGCCATATTATCCAAATTTATTGGAATTTCAGAGGACTCTCTATTGGTACTACCATGGTTAGAAGCAAGTGAACAAAGCACAAGAACCTTGTCGGCACGATTCATTCTCATATGATGTGCATCATGGTAAAGCAAGAGAAATCCAGTGCAAGATTCTTTGGTTTCGTTCATCGTAAATGTTGTTGTCACTTGAGCGCAATGGAGTCTTGAATGCAAAATAATTTTCAATGTACTAAGCTGAGGGAGCTCATTCAAGATCAGGGGCATTTCATGGAGGATTTAGGCTCCATTTGCACCTGTGGGACCTGATAAACCAAGACACGTACATCGTTATGGTATACGATGACTCCCCTGAGCCAAACTATCTATGAAAGTGTTGCAGGAACGCTTGAAGCTAACAATGACAGAAATAGTTTGGTTGATAGACTAAATCGCTTGGAAGATTGGACTAGATTCCTAGCGAAGGGGCAGATGAATTTTGATATGAAACTGAATGCGCCCTAGCCAAATAACTCACCAACAAGGTCTCCAGTAAAACTGCTTCCTCCACACTACAAGATAGCCTAATATACCGAAAGCTCTTGGACTTCCCTCCTCAAATAGAACACTTGGGGGTTAAAGGAGAAAGAGACACAAAAGTAGACTGTAAGGCCCAACCCATTGAACTTTCAGACTCATATTAGCCTTCTAGTACTCATGTTGACGGGGGTACTTTTCAATCTCCAACCATTATGGATATGGGGGTCACTGGTCAAGCCAACCATGAGGAGGAGAGAGTGTTGGAGGAACGAACTTAATTTATTCACTGAAAACTTTAGTTTTGGACTAAAAAAAATTAAAAAAATTACATAATATTCAATTCAAGTATTTGTTTAAAAAATGTTAAGGAAAAAAAACCATAATATTCAATGTACATAATATTTGATTGATACCTATCCTTAACAAGTGAAATGTCATTTATATTTTTACATGATTAAAATATTTTTGCATTTAAGTATCGAGGGAGCTTTAGCTAGAAAAAACCCTCAATACTTAAATAAAAAGAGTCAAAGGAGTTTTAATTGAATAGTTCACAAGGCACACCACTTGCTAAGGTTTTTCCATTCAACCATAGCTATTTAAACAAACATAGAATGTGGCATAGGCATTCAACCATAGCCATGCAAAAGCAATTAACGCTAATTCCAAAAATGATATATCATATTTTTACATTTCAAAATTTATGAAAAAAACTAATTATTTTGTAAATATCATTAAGAAGCTAATCATATTCATATATTAAATTTATGTATTAATATAAATTATTATATATTAATATAAATTATGTATTTCCTAACATTTACACATTTACTTTGCAATATGTATTGATATATTTAAAATCTAATTATATTATTTTACAAAGAATTTAAATATGCTTTCATGAAATTGATGAACTATAAACTATATACGCTTGAGCACATAATTTCTTACTTGGGTATACATGAATTATTTAATTTTGAATTGCTCTTGATAAAATATTAAATATAATTTTATCTCAAAATATATAAAATTTTGTAGTGCTCAAGATCTCATAGTTTGCAACGGTCTAAAGAAGTTGTCCAATTCTAACCAGATGACATGTATCCATGGGCTTGGTAGAAGCATGGCAGACTATGTGATTTTTGATATCCCTTTATACAATGATTTAATACATTTTGACATCCTAAAGGACCACGATATTGTCTGAGATCATAGAACTTTAATTATAACTCCCAATTTTGTCATGCATAGAGATCCCATAGAAGATAATCTTTATCGCCAAAAGAACCGGATATTTGATAGAAATAAAACTAATCTTTTTCTAAATGATTTAAAAATTAATTTGCTTCCTTTATCAAGTATCAACAACATAAAAGACCTCTATCATAATTTTACTACAACCCTCTCACATTCTATTAACAAGTTCTCAATTGAAGTCTCAAGTAATAAACAGAATAGAAAAACCAACCCTTGGTATGATAAAGATTGTAAGAGTGCGAGGAGAGAAATTAAGGAAGCTCTTGATGAGTCTCTTAAAATTGACAAGGTAAAAATATACAAAGCCTTAACTAAAAGAAAAAAATGCAGTATATTCATAAAAGAAAATAAAATATCTTACACCTCTCTAAGATGGCTCCTAAGAAATTCTGGAGGCATATTCTAACTAGAAAAACTAAAGATAATAATAGAATTTCTTTACACAACTGGAATTCCTATCTTAAAAAGATTTATGAATCCCCGAATTTAATAGACAACTTTGAAACCCTGCTCAAATAGTAGAAGTTTTCTCTTTAGAAGACATATATTTTGGGGTTAAGTGTTTGGAAAATGGAAAATCTAAGGACATTGAAGGTTACCAGGAATAAATTTTAAAAATTGGATGACCTGTCCTCATCCCTCACATCCACAAGATTTTCAATCAAGCAGTCAAGAAAGGGTTCCCTAAACCTTGGACTCAGAGCCTCATTATCCCTATTTTTAAAAGTGGGGATACAAATAACCCCTCTAATTATCAGACAATTATGATTAGCCCTCTCTTAGCCAAGTTACATGGTATTATTTTGGAAAATAATATCAGCAGATGGCTTGAAAGTGAAGGTAAGCGGGATAAAGGCCAAGCATGTTTTAGAAGGAAGCACTCAACAATGGACCACATCATTACCCTTAGGATCATTATGGAGGAATGTCGTAATGATAAATCCAATCTCTTTTTTTGCTTTGTGGACTTTAGAAAGGATTTCGATACAATAACTAGAAATAACCTTTGGAATATATTAGAAGAGCTAAAGGTTCATTTTGAGTTGAGAGCTACCACAATAAGGTTATACGAGAATGTAATTTCCAAGTTTAAGAGCAACGAGGGGTGGTTGAGAGATATTAAGCGCAATATCAGAGTGAAACAAGGTTTCCCCCTCTCCCTACCCTATTTGGAATTTACGTCAATAAGCTAGAAGGTTGTTTAGAAGAATCAGGTTGTGCTTGCACGTTCTTAGCTGGGATAGTCATCATCCTTCCTCTCTATGATGATGATATTGTTCTTCTGGAAAGGGATCTATCTGATCTTAATAAGAAACTACGACTTATTAAGGATTTCTTCTCTACCATGGGTATGACTGTCAATGCTGACAAAACAAAAGTTATGATTATCAAATCCAAGAAGGACATGTATGCTAATTTTGTGTATGATAATAACAACTTGGAGGAATTGTCTTCTTACAAATACCTAGGAATTGATATTCATCACAAGCTCAACTGGAACTATAGCATTGAGAAAAGGATTAATGGAGGGTGGAAAGCTTATTTTGGTCTTGAAAAAAATTGTAAAGCAACAAACCTTACGACGTGGGATAAAAAGAAGCTCCTCTTTGAAACTTTATTCACTCCTATTATCTTGTATGGTTGTGAGGTTTTGGGTTGCAGCATCTCTAGAGAATCCTGGAGGAAGATTGAGAAAATCGAAAAGTGTTTTATAATGTATAACCTCAAAATTAAAATCAATACACCTTATTGTATTCTCCTTATAGAAGTGGGTCTTTCCCCTATCGATAGCTTAGCTATGACTAGGCTCATGTTGTACAAGCACAAAATCAATAACAAGGGGGACCATAGACTTCCAAAGCTAGCTTTTAAATCCAGCCAAAACCACCTAAGGCTCAAGTGAGGTTGGTATAAAGATACCAGGGCCTGGTTAAACCACTGGGAGATCGACGAAAGTGTTGCTTTGCAAAATATTAATAACATTAAAAATATTGTTACTTCTAAGTTTAAAGAGAAATTGTGGTGTGAGAAAGATTTAGGGGATAAAATAAAACTAAGATATTGTAAGGAGGTCATCAACCATACTATAGAAGATCAAAAGTATCTCTCTGTATTAATCAGTTCAAAGAAAAAATTTAATATAGCCAATATAAGAACGAACTCTCATGAGCTCCATAGTGAAATTGGTCGTTGGATAGTTCCTAAAACACCATGGGTGGAAAGGAACTGTCTTCTCTGTGAGAATAAGAACATTGAAGATGAAAACCACTTCATCTTAAAGTGCACTGCGTACACCCACATTAGATCCAAGTTTCATAATATTTGTTTCAATACCGACCTTCCTAGCCTTTTAAATTTTCAAAATTATAGTGAGCTCCGGATGCTTCTCACCAAGGTCTTTGAGCATAGGAATACAATTTTAAACCAAACTAATTAATGTGTTTCTTTAGGTCTGATAGACCAAAGTTTGGTCTCATTGGACGTTAATCATCATCATTATCATCATTATCATATATAATAATAATAATAATAATAATAATAATAATAAAATTTTACGTAAATACTTATATCATTTATATATTATTATGTTATTAAATCAAATTATTTATTTTTCTAAAAAAATTATTTTGTAAAATTATTTAAATTTTATATATCAAAATCTATATTATCATACCTCGAAATTTAATGAAAAATCAATTTATTTTATTATTTTATAAAATATATGGTTTTGAAATTAATTAATATCAAACTATTCAAAATTATATATAAAAAAAAATAAAAAAAAAATGATTTTTCATTATTACATATTTAAAATTAATTACACTGATTTTTTTTTTTCAACGGGACAAAAATATTTCTTTATATTCATATTGTAAATCAAACAAACAATGAAAGACATAATAATCCAAATGAGAACTTTACATAGTTTTGTATCTAATATACAAAAGCTCATTAAAGTTTTGTATCTATTGAGCAAAAGCTCTCATGAGCATATAAAATAAACAGACTAGTCCTGAAACATCTCAAAAAACAATGTTGAAACATAAAATAATGAGGGTAATCATACCTAGTTGGAATCACCCTATAACTGTACCGTGATAAAAAATAAAAAATAAACATGCGATATGGCTAGACCACATTCCACCAATATCTATATCCCCTTCACTACAAAGTTTCTATCAATTAATACGAGTATTTACCAAGAATAGAAAAACTCTTCCAAGATGAAATACTTACACCAAATTTTCAAGAGTACTCCAACATCAAAGTGAAGAACACCAAGCCAACAACTATATGTATGCATAAAATGAAGAAGGATGTATTAGAATAGTAAGGAGTGGGTTTCATATAATGCTACTTTTGGGTAATTTATTCTTTGTACTTCTACAAAAGGATCAATTTTGTGTGATAAATTATCTTCATTAGTCACATTGATGCATGCACAATTTATGTTGTTTCTACCTCTACCACATTACATATTTGATATTGTAATTATATTATGGTGATTTTTAAGTTATCATTGTATTGATTATTGGTCCATAATGATGTTGGAATTTATCTGCCATTGTTGGGAAAGCAATCATATTCACTCATAGAAAACATCACTCCCTTGTGGCTACCCCATTAGATTTAGGATTTCTATTATTCTTTATGATTAAATATGTATAATTTCCCCTCATAAATATAATGGTTTGTATATAATGGTTTATAACGAAAACATTGATTGTATTGTTCCTAATAGAATTACATTTAGTTAAAAAACATTATTTGATTCAAGATAGAGCTTATAATGGTTTTTTAAGGAAAACATTGATTGTATTGTTCCTGATAGAATTACATTTAGTTTAAAAAACATTATTTTATTCAATATAGAGCTTGAAAAAATTAATAAAATGGAAGTAAGTTGATGATAGGTTCGTTCCTTCAACTTATTAGTTTAACTCGTTATTTAAATTTTGATATTTTATTTTGCATTTATTGCAGATCTTCGGATTTTGTGTGGATGAGTAGATGAAATAAAAATTGGACCCTCTCTTAATATAAAACAACCTCTATGCAAGGTATGTTTCCTATTACGTTTAATTGATTGTTTTGGAAATATTGGACCATTCACATTTCTTTGTTGTTTATTTTAATCCAATTTTTTCCACTTTCTTTCTTTTATAGGAATAGAACACTTTGTAGGTAAGATGATGTACAGATAGATAAGACATCTACGGGATTTTGTTTGTTGTTGTCTGCTTATGTTCAAGCATGGTCGTGTTTTGTTTTTTTATGTGTTATACTTAGTTTTCTTTGTTTTGTAACTTTTTTTTCTTTTCTTTTTTAGATTGGTTGTGGTGTTTGGTTTGTTGGGAAGAAAATGAAGGTGACGTGGGGAGAGGATGGAAGGGATGAGATAGGTTTATTCTTTAGTAATGAAGGTGAAACATCATACTCTGTACATGGTGGGTTCATTTTAAATTTTCTATGGTTCACTATTCTATAGGACTGGATATTGCCAAGGGAAAGGAGATATGTATGGCCAATTCATCTTTCTATTTGTTTGTTATTTAATTTATTCTATGCTTTGCTCATTGTCTTATACTAAATTATATTTATCTACCTCATGTAGCAAGTGAATAAATTTGTAGAGTTTAAGAAGATCGAGTGGTGTATATACCTTATACAATGCAAATGTACAACAAAGGATGGGTGAGTCATGTCTTTCTTATATATAATAATATTACTTTTTAACCTAATAATATATTGTTGTTCGCAAAATGAATACTTCTTTTGGCATGGTTATGGAGTAGTCTCATCCTACTGATGGGTGCATCAATCCAGATTTCCTAATACTTTCATTAAAATTATATTGGTTTTTAAATCTTTATATTGTCCAGTGCTTATTGTTCATGGTTGTTTCCATTGTATTGGTTTTAGGTTTATGATAATTTCATTCAATTTGGCAATGTCCAAGGGTGAGGAGGTATGTATGGTTAATTCGTTTTGTGTTTTTATTTTTGTGTTATTATACTCAACTATATATATTTTATTTGTGCACTCAGTGACTGTAGTTAGATTCTAATTCTGGGAGAGGAGATACCTCATTATTGAAAATGTAGGACATAGGATGCATGGGTCAAGATTTTTCCCTACAAAATAATATTATCCTTTAACCAAGTGAAATATTTGTAGTTTCCACAATGATTTGTTGTTTTTGCATGGGGACCTAGTAGAATCAATTTGTTAATGGGTGTGATATTCAATTTTTTCTTGAAACTTTGATAAACATGATATTGGGGTTCAATTTTGATATCTTTCAGGTCTTATTATTTATGGTTGTTGCTACTATACTGTTCATTAGTTTATGATGATTCCCTAAGAGTTGGAAATGGCCAAGGATAGGGAGGTATGTGTGGTTCATTCATCATCTATTATTTGTTATTTAATTTCTTGTGTGGTATACTTGTTATCCCATTCTCAAATATACAAATATTGTTTGTGCAATGAGTGATTGTAGTTGTCTTCTAAGAAGAAAAAGCAGTGAATATACCTTAGTCCATGCAAACTCAATGCACATAATAGGTGAGTTATGAATTCCTCCTTTAGAATTATATTTTTCAGTAACCCAACGAACTAGTTGTTTGCAGTTGCACAATGATTTTCCCTTCTGGCATGGTTACCATGGATGATATTTTTTAATGTATTTGAGATTCATGTTTTCCTTTGATAATATATTCTAGCCATAGTTTATATAGGTGAAAATCCTTGAACATGTTTTTTTTCAATAGTAGCAACAATCAGATTAGAAGGCCCCTATAGGAAGGCCCTTCGTCAAGCCAACATGAACATGTCCAAGTGTGTTCCAATGGTTCAACCCTTGGGTCACACGTCAAGTGTCTAGTTATAGAGATAACAATGCAACAAGTGCAATCTATACTTTTCTGAATTCTAGTAGTTTTCTCTACTCTTTATATCTTGAACACCTTTTTGTTCTTATGTAATGATGGATTATTTTCCTTTGCAAATCTCAATCCTCGTTTTTTGAATTGCTCACAATTTAACACATAATGAAGAGGTCTAGGATGTTATTCTCAAGAATTATTTGGTTATTATGCATAATGTTAACGCAATTTTGTTGTACTTTTATGTTCATAACTTAGATGTTATGATACTTGATGTAATATCCCTTTCCGAATGATCACTCTTGGCATATGAATTATTATCCAATTTAATTGTCGTAGGCTACAATTGGAGAAATAGGGAATTAGTTAATTATTTAATGTCATTTGGGTTAAAAAACATTAAAAGTGACATTGAGTAATTAATTAAAATGGGATTTTATAAAATTCACTTGAATTAATTAATTGAATAAAAAAGAAAAAAGGGATATAAAAGAGAAAATCGATCCACCCTCAAGATTACTCATGATTATTATTTCAAAAAGAAGTTTAGAGAGCTCTCATGGCCTTTTGGATTCTGGGGTTGAAACACTTAAGAAAATTGGTTTTTGATGGTGAAACGAATCCACTCTAGCTGATCAAGAAAAGAAGACCATTTAGATATTTCACCGTGCATCATTATGGAAGAAAAATATCGATTTATTTTTTACAATTCATGGTAAAATTCAAAGTTTTAATTTCTTTTTGGAGGGTGCATTATTTATCTAAGAGTGAGTTGCTTGTTTCTTGATGAATTGCTGCCATAGTTGATGAAAATAAGAGGGTGAGCTTATATCTATTTCCAGGATTTACCATTAAGGACGGGAGATTCTTCTTCTTTGCTAAGACATGGGAATTCATACGGATTGCGGGTGTTGTTTGAGGGGGCAAGGAAGAAGTATATCAGTGCCACTTAGATCATTGCCATATATTGTTGGAGAAGGGGTCGTGTTTACTATTGGGATAATTCTCTGTTAATTACCTATTGTCATACCATATTCCAGTGAATTCACGGGGTCTAGGAAGGTGTCTCTTCCATACAAGAGAGATGCCTATTTTTTCTAATTTACATGTCCGAGCAATATGAGTAAATCAGACCTTATATGCTGAAATAATACTGATGTTAAAGTTTACATTAAATCCTTGTTATCTGTGATAAAATTATACATCATATTTATTTGTTATTTAATTTCCTGTGTGGTTTCACTAATACATAATATCAAAATTGCGATGGTTTTTTGTTCCTAATTCCACGTTTTTTCCTCTCACTTGCGACAATAATGGCCGCGACGTTTCGTGGCACTTATTGCGTGGATATATCGACAAACTTTATAAGCCATCGATATAGAGACAAAAATTGTCCACCACGTTTGTTTTATACAGTGGCCTTGGAATTGATTTTTTAGAATTCATTTTCTACGTTTCGTCACTCTATCGACACAGTTTTCGTCCCTATAATGACAAAAATATGGCCAAAAACTGCTACACAAAATCTAGTTTCCACGAGAAACCGTGGAAAACGTTCGATGATCATTGGTCTCTCTATTAATGAATTCTATAATTGGACATAAAATTATTCCACGTAGTCGTTGCTCTATCGACCAATTTGTTGTCCCTAGAATGACGAAAATATGGCAAAAAACTATTAGATAAAATTTAGTTTCCACGTAAAACTATGGAACCTATTCGACAAAAATTGGTCACTCTATCGATGAATTCTCGTATTTGAACATAAATTTCTTCCATGCAAAACCATGGAAAACCAAACACTTTCGACGAAATCTACAAGCTGAACGGTAATTTTCCACGAAACTGTGTCTCTAGAGCGACGGTATTCCTGGGAAGCCACCACGGGTTTCAACGGTTTTACAGTACTCACAACGAAAGTTTCCTTTCCTTTCCACGGTTTTGGATCTTCAATAAGTGCTTGTGAACACATACATACTATATTTTAAAGACAAAGAAATGGATAAAATATAACACAGGAAAGGTGATTTATAGAAAAGAAATATATGGGGAAAGTAAGATATGGGAAAAAACATATTGAAGTAAAAGGAAAAAAGGGTAAATGGGAAGTTCAAGGGGGAGGTCAAAAAGTGTTAACTGACTCTAAAAATAAGGCATAATGATTTAAAAAGTGCCCAAAAGTACCCAAAGTGCCCCTAAGCACCCTAATTATTGCCTCAAAAAATATTTTCTGATTAGGATGCACAAATTCATAATAATTGGCTAAAATACATAATTAGAGGCTAAAGTGGCACCTCTTAGAGAGGATTCTATGACAAGGTAGGTGGGTACGTCTATAAAAATTCCATCGATAAAATATGTTGTAACCACCACAAGGATCGTATAATCATTAATTAAATGATATTCTAGGCACCACTAAGAGCTAATTTCTATGATAAGGTAGGGGGTACATCTATAAAAATACCATTGATAAAAGACGTAGGCACCACTGGGCTAGGATCAACTTATTGTGATCTGAAATCAGGTTAAGCCCACTAGGGATTAAATATCCCACAAGGTCTTGCAAGGATTCCCACATAGCTTGGAAGAAGCCCGCAGAGGCTTGTAGATACCCACATAAGCTTAAAGAAGCCCACAAGTTAGAAGTAAAGGAAGCCCATGTTCTGAAGATGAAGGGAACCCAAGCTTTGAAGATTGAGGAAACTCGTAGGTGTAAATTAAGCCAGAGAAGGTCAAGCCCACAATTTTCAGAAGAGGTACTTGTGATAATTCATCATACTAAAAAAACATACGGTGCAGTGAATTCGTCTATATTGAAAAATAAATAGATAATAAAAAAATAACTCAACCCTTAGGGAAAAAGAGTAGTTATTCACCTGGAAAATCTATGTAGGATCTTTGTAGTGCTAGCTAGTGGTAAATTTTTTTGATGTTGCTCATTATTGGAAGAGGTGAATATGAAAAGTTTATCCTTCTTATGCAACCACCTCAAGCATGGCCAAAATTGGTCAAGTTAGTGTCAAATGTGCCCATAATATAAAAAAAGTCCCCTAAGCACATGATGGGAAAGAGACATGTTAGTCAACAAATAATTGACAACTTATTTCTATTCTATTACTAGGATTGATATCATGTAGCAAAAAAACTCATCATAAATTACCTTTTGGCACTGAGAAGTAGGTTGCACAATTGAGCATGCAATTTGTAGTTTAGAAACCATATCATAATTTCCTAGGAGACACTCCTCATGTAATAAAATCACTTTATTTGCTACCTTTGAAGATCTAGACATATGAATTTATGGTCCACATATGTGCCATGTAACAACTGAAAGTTTATCATCACAGTAATCAAAAGGTGTAAAATAGTGCAACCAATAACCAGAGTTAATCATTTAAAGTGCCATTTAGCATATGATTTCCATATCTGTGTATGTGATAACATAGATATAAAATACTAACTTAATGAAAATTTAGTGCCAAGCTAACCATAATGTTATTATCATTCACTCGATCCTGTATGTAAGCTCTGAAATATAAAATCATCAAGTCCCTTACCATCACCCAACTCTCAGTAGAAATAATTAGTACTAAGAAAATCCAAAACAATACTCAGTAAAATAATGTTAGAATTATATCACTGTGCATTGAGAGATGTAAGGTTCCAAATCTCAATAAAAAATCAGACTTACATTTACCCATAAAACTAATGCGAATAGGGAAGAAAAATAATCAAATCAATAAATTATATTTATACAAAATACACCACCATCTAAATAGTTTGAAATACTAACTTGTTTTCTGTTTTGAGTGTGCAGAGAAGGAAGCTAGGGAATACGAGGTCTGCAATACATATTGCGGACCTATGTTTGATAAAGGAGATGGCTCGGATTGTGGGAGCATCATGTCTGCGTTTTTAGGGTTTTACAAAGAAAATTTTCTTTTAGGGCCCTTTTTTTTTATAAAATAAAAGTTACAAAAACACATAAAAATTAAGTCTAAAACCTAAGAGAAACGAAAATACCCTAAGAATAATATTTACAAGTATACAAATCAGAAAATTTAGTTTTGAAAGATAGATGAACAATTAGGGTTTGAAAAATTAAAATTTCTTAACCTAGGGTTTCATCATGCCGAAATTATAGGAATAAGGGTCGAAAAAAGCCTAATTTCTTCTACGTGATTTTTCTTCTATTTTTCTACATTGCTAAGAAGCATTTGTGTTTTATGTAAAAGGTTGTCTCCTTGTTTGGATGATATTCTAAAAGTAGTTTTTTACTATTGGTTGTATCTCTTGTATCTTAATAGAATGAAATAGAATTTATGGATAAAGACAAACACATTAAGGATAAAGAACACGTCAAAACCCTTACCTTATCATTGTCCTTTCACCAGATCCATTTGCATATACAACTTGATAAGAGTTGTCCACTAAATGCATTTCCATCACCAAGACCTGCATAAATCATCAAAGACATAATTTTTATATGAGTAAATAATATATAAGCAAATAAACAGTCATTTAAATCCTACTACAAAGTCCTATAGAAATCAATGAACCATGAAATGTTAAATTTATTAACAATTTTTTAAGAAATAGATATGCATTTAAAAATTTACAACCATCTTTAATAAATAGTAATAAAAGAGTATTTATACCTTATTGAGCTCCTCTCTATTTTGAGAACATTTTAATATTCCCTACTAAATAGGGACAACCACCTGAAGGTGGAAGCTCATATGGATGCTCCCCCCCCTCACATCACTCTCAATTCCCCATACCCAATAAATGATGTTGTTTACATAGAAAAAATTTGAACATTCATGCATAAATAGGATAGTCATCAAAACATATAAACATAAAAACATTGAAGCATAATGAGGTAATTCATATAAACATTGTTTTAGAATAAGAACATCGATATACATCCAAATACAAGTCATGAATTTATACATCTACTTTTTCTTTGATTTCTGTTTTTTTGCATTGAAATAACTGGCGATAATTGGGATATTATCATCATCATTTGGTGGATTATCTACAAGGCCATGTCCTGCTAGTGTTTGTGTTTCCATGCCCTCATGTATCATGCTTCTTGTATATCATTGACGAGGGCATGGAGGCAGTTCCAAAGGGGCGTGAACTGCAACAACGAAAATTGGGCGTGACAGCTGGTGTGTTAATTGTTTCTCTACTTGCTAATTCCTCTTGCAACTCACCCTCCTAAGCTTCACGGTCTTCGAACGAAAGAAGAAATTTAAAATTATATGTCAGGAAATAAATATCTATAATCACAGTAGATATTTCTATTTCCAAATCACACATACTAGAATGGCCACTCTGCTCCCCACTATCATGGGACATGCACACCCCAACATTAGCTAGTACATGCGGAGCACCATCGAATTTCATGATGCGGTTGCTTAAAGTAAAACATAAATGTTTAGTTATGGGTGATATAATAAAAACTGAATAGACTTTAATAACATACTGCAATGATGTCCAAATTCATTTTATTTACCTACATCTGCGTCATTGGAGAGATTGGATTCTACCCCAAGCTTTTCCGATATTCAATGACACTTTTAAAACCATACTTGAAAGCAAGATTTAGGTCTTCCTCGGTGGCAACATCTTGGAACGTATTTCCCTGCAATGCATAACACATAAAATTCCCTCTATCAAAAACTGATATTTGTTCACTACTTTGAAATAAATATTCCCCACAGTTAATCATTTAATTCTTATGATTCAGGCTCTTAGTTTTCTATAGCCACCCTGGCCTAGTCTATGTTTCTCGTGCTTTTCCACTCTATTCTTGGTTTCTTTGGAGGTGTCCGGTATCCTATATATGAAAATTTTGAAAAATGTTAGATATCAGAATTCTTACTTAAAACAAAAAAGAAAAAAATAAATGAGCATATTTCACTCAAAAGATGATATGTGGTGTACCTTTCTTTTCCAGGCCGTGGTTGTTTTCCTTGTCTTTTTAGCAAGTTATCCTTTGCATCCTCTATAAGTTCCTTCCACTCTTTCTCCGGAACCATGAGAGGGTGCTCATGCTTGAGGTCAAGTTGCAATTTATCCCTATATTGGGACTGGTATATTTTAAATTCTCGCCGGCTAACTTTGCAACCACATTCTTGTTGAATGTATTGCCAAACAAGTTTACCATGTGGTCTATCAATACATCTCTCTTTGTGCTATCTTGGCTATTCCACCGTGTGTGAATGGTGGGGCCAAACAACTCCAATGCTTTGTCATTCAAATTCCTGTAGAAAATATTGTTTCCTACAGAAACGTGTAATCCATTAATTTATAATAATTTCAGTGTATGTCCATTTCAATTTCATGATTAAAATGAATAAATTAATTAATAAATACCTGCAATCTTTTGAATCTTGATCGCAACACAAGCGTCATACACTAGAAAGGTTAGATCTAGTGATTTGGTGCTTTTAACTCGTGCTGCTCCAGGAAATGTTTCCTGGTCATCTACAGTAGGTTCATCTCTAGAGTCATGTGGAGTCCTAGGCTCCGTCTCATCATGCTCCAGCATGTCATGCTAATCAAAATCAGTGCCCTCATCAATGGATTTGAGGCCAACCAGAGGAGTATCAAATATCCTCATTGGTACATTGCTTTGTTGGCGTTGTTGTTGCATTGGTGCATGACTGCTACCTATACCTGTCTCGACAATTTCTCTAGTCACGGGTTGTAAAAACTACTACAAATGAAAAACTTTACTTTATCAAATCAGTTGGAAAAATAGAAAACATAATAAAAGATATGAAATCATGTCATAGATTAAAAAAATATGTGAATATGCCACTTACCCCATAAGATTTTATTTGTTCTTTCAGCTCTTCAATCCTTTCCCTGATCTCCTGTGTCATGGGCCTTATGCAATCCAAGTGTTAATATAATTGTAACTTCAAAATGTATTCACTTGTATTTCTCATCTATTGTAACCCAATGTTTATTCTGGGATGTTCTTGTGTCATGTCATGCCCCGATGTTTCGATCAGGAGAATCAATAATGTAAACAACTCATGTCAAGTCATTGTGGGTAACCCTCCTATTGTCTAAGGGTTAAAGTCCCCGCATTTCCGGGGCACTAGGGTTATTAGACTCTCCTAGTGAGGTCGGCCCTAGTAGGCTTTTAGTCATATCAGGATTAGTATAAATAGAGAGCTGGAATCTCTATTTAGAACACATATCATACACACTCAAGTGTAGCGCATAGTTGAGGAAGAGAAAGACACTGGGGCAAGAGGAAAGAGCTTACTGCTATTGGGATATTGTCTTACTATTTTGGGTTTCACTTTGGTGCTGATTCTATCTCAGAGGAAGTTGCGGGGTTTTCTCCATTTATGGTTTCCCCGAGGAAAAACACTGTGTTCATTGTCTATTGTATTTGATTGCTATGCTTGTTGTTCTCTCATTTAAACATCCTAATGATATTCTAGATTAATGTTGAAAAACTAACATGGTATCAAAGCTAACCTAAGAAGAAGACACTGTGCACCTGTGGGAACTAGGGCTTCCTATTTTGTGGATCTCTCTCCATATATTTTCAGCAAAAGTAGGGTGGAATAACTCTCCTCCCTAGGGTGCATCTTTCTATCAAAGCAGAATCCAATTATGAGGTTTTTCAGTTTTGGACCCAACACTACTGCCGAAAATTAGGGCTTTTCATAGAAGTGGAACTTTTTAGTGAGCCCAAGCCTGGATTGATATTCTCCCCAAAATCGAATTTAGGGATCAATTTCAAAGCATTTGGTTGGACAGAACTCTGGAAAAGCAAAACCCTAATCTGCTCTTGAACCAGTACTGCAGGATTTCAGCTTCAAGTCCAGATTTGACATCTTGACCTGGTAAGATCTAAATCCTTTGTATTTCCATTTGAGGTTCTCAGTTAAGATGTCTCATCATACCAAGATTGATGAAAATCTTGAGGGAGATGATAACTTTCGTGCTTGGAAGTATAGGATCTCCTTGGTCCTGGAAGAAAATGAGTTGGACTCCTATATCCAGGAGGAGGTTCCAGTTCCAGAGGGAGATGAGGCCAAGGCCTTACATAAGAAGAAGTTGGTTATGGAAAAGAGGATTATTGCAGATTCTATCAAGGATCACCTCATTCCATAGGTGTCCTCCCTCAAGACACCTAAAGCCATGTTTGATGCCCTAACCAAACTATTTGAAGGGAAGAACATCAATAGGAAGATGACTCTAAGGAATCAGTTGAAGAATGTCAAGATCCAGAATGAGGAGACCATCTAGTCATACTTCACAAGGGTCTCCCAGATCAAAGAACAACTAGAAGCTATAGATGAAGAAGTGGAGAATGCAGAAATTGTGATGACAAAATTGAATGGCCTCCCTAGGTCATGGGATTCTTTTATCCAAGGAATCTGTGCTAGGAAGAAGTTGGTCTAGTTCAACAGACTGTGGGAAGAATGCTCTCAAGAAGAAGCTTGGATAGCAGCTTGAGAAGAAAAGATGAGAAATGAAGATCAAGCTCTCACAGTACACTCCAAGAAAGGAAGAAGGGAAAAGAAAGATCACCAAGGTAAGCATTCTCATCAGAAAGGTTCATCTAAACTCAGATGTTATACATGTGATGAAATAGGACACTTTGCTAGAAACTGTCCCATGAATAAGAATGGATCCAAGAAGAAGAGGAACTCCAAAAGAAAACATCATGCTCACACTACTGAGGATGATGATCCTCCAAGGAAGAGAGTAAAGATGAATATGTTCTGATTTTCGCTCTCACGGGAACTGTCACTCATGGAAACAAAGATTGGATTATTGACAGTGGGGATTCCAAACACATGACAGGTTTCAAGGAATCCTTTGAGAAACTATCCGAACATAATTCACCCCATAAGGTGAAACTTGGGGATGACTACAAATATCCCATAAAAGGTAGTGGTGAATCCTCCTACAAGCTAGACTCTGGAAAGTCTATAAAAATGAAGGATGTTCTATTTGTACCAAGATTAAAGAAGAATCTTCTATCCATATCGGAACTGGATGCAAAAGGCATGAGGGTTGCATTCATAGATGTTCAAGTCACCATGTGGCCAAGAGGAAAGACTATTGACGATGCAATAGTGATTGGAGAACAAGAAGGAGGTTTATACAAGCTGAAGGGCCATTCAAAACAAGCTATGGTCCATGACACAGTAGAGCCAAATGAACTATGGCATAGAAGGCTTGCACATGTGCATTACAGAGCACTGCCACTTGCAAGCAAAGCTGTTGAAGGTCGTCCAGAAATTCAAGCAAAACATGAAGGAGTCTACAAAGGATGTGCAAAAGGGAAGAATACAAAGAAGACATTTCCAAGTAGTGAGAGCAAGGCAAAAGGAATATTGGAAATCATCCACTCTGATGTATGCAAACCAATGTCATCAAGTTCACTAAGCGGGTATGTATACTATGTTTCTTTCATTGATGACTTTTCTAGGAAGACATGGATTTACTTCATGAAGAACAAAGATAAAGTGTTCAGGAAGTTCAAGGAATTCAAAGCCTTGATCGAGAACCACATAGAAAATAAGATCAAGACCTTTCGATCAGATAATGTTGGAGAATTCACATCAAATGAATTCAAAGACTTATGCAAAGAATCAAGGATTAAGAGGGAGTTGTCCACTCCTTACAATCCACAATAGAATGGGGTTGTAGAAAGGAAGAATAGAACTATCATGGAAGCTGCAAGAGCGATGCTTCATGATCAGGATCTTCCTATGCATCTATGGGTAGAAGCAGCTAGAACAACGATGTATGTACAGAACCATAATCCACATAGAGTACTTGAGAACGAGACTCCTAAAGAAGTCTTCTCCAGTAAGAAACTAGAAGTCAGCCATCTTAGAATATTTGGTTGTCCAGTGTACATACATATAACAAAAGAAAAGAGAACAAAACTAGATCCTTTAGGAAAGAAGGGTATATTTGTGGGATACTCTCAAAGCTCGAAGGCTTACAGAATATACTTCCTAAGTTACAAGAAGATCGATATCATTAGGGATGTAACATTTGATGAAGACACAGCTTACAACAAATCCAGAAAGAGACCTGCTGAAGAACCTAAAGAATCAGAAGCTCCCAGAATTCATGATACAACCATGAATGAAGAAATTCAAGAAGAAGATCAAGAATTTGAAGAACCACAAAGACCTATAGATCCACCTCAGGAGAAGAATCCTCATAAGAGGAAACCTTCTTGGGTACGAGAAATTATCCAAGGTGCAGAAAGATATGGGGCTCCAAAAGAGAATCACAGAGAAAGAAAGAGAACCATATCCTGCTCTGGATATGTAGCCTTACTATGTGATGTTATCAATAAAGAACCTTCCAGTTATGAAGAAGTGACAGAACGAAAAGAATGGAAGGATGCGATGATCGAAGAATATCAATCAATCATGAAGAACGATGTTTGGGATGTTGTCCCAAGGCCAGAAGGGAAGTTAGTTGTAACTTCCAAATGGATCTACAAGATCAAGCATGCTGCGGAAGGTAGTATAGAAAAATATAAGGCAATATTTGTGGCTCGTGGCTTCTCACAGAAGGAAGGAATAGATTATGAAGAAACCTTTGCTCCTGTAGCCAGATACACTTCCGTCATATCGGTACTTGCTTTGGATGCAGTAATGAAATGGAAGATACACCAAATGGATGTCAAGACTGCTTTCTTGAATGGTGTAGTAGAAGAAGAAGTGTATGTAGAACAACCACTTGGTTTTGAGACACATGACAGCAAGTCTCATGTGTGCAGGCTGAAGAAAGCCCTGTATGGTTTGAAACATGCACCTAGGACATGGTACGACAGAATTGACAACTTTCTATCTAGTTTAGGCTTTACCAAAAGTAAAGCAGATTCCAACCTTTAGTACAAGGTTGAAGATGGAAACCCAGTGATGCTTCTACTGTATGTAGATGATCTGTTTGTAATAGGTATGGATGGGTTGATTGATGATACGAAGAGAAATCTTGTTGCCGAGTTCAAAATGAAGGACTTGGGAATCATGCACTATTTTTTAGGCATGGAGGTGTGGAAAAATGCAGATGGAATCTCCTTCAGACAAGGGAAGTATGTAGTAGAGATCCTGAAGAGGTTCAGGATGATGGACTGCAAGGCTATGGCCACACCTATGGAATCAAACCTAAATCTTTTGAGTGATGCTTCATCAGAGACGGTTGGTGCTACGATGTATCGTTAGATGATTGGGTCCTTGATGTATTTGATGAACATGAGACCCAATATTTGCTTTGCTATGAACACCTTGAGCCAGTTATTGACAGATCCAAGACATGTTCACTTGATTTCTGCAAAGCATATTCTGAGGTACCTGAGGGGTATAATTGATTATGGGCTCAAGTACGAGGCAAATCAGAAGATTAACCTAGAGGGTTATGTTGATTCAGATTGGGCAGGAAGTGCCATCAATAGGAGGAGCACTTCAGGGTGTTGCTTCAGTATGGGATTAGGTGTGATCTCTTGGTTTAGCAGGAAGCAATCCTGTGTGGCACTGAGTACAGCTGAAGTAGAATATGTCACAGCTTGTTCAAATAGTTGTGAGGTAGTATGGCTGCGGAAGCTACAGTCTGATTTATTTGATCTCCAAATGGATGCTACTTGTATACATTGTGACAACTAGAGTTGCGTGAAGTTGTGAGAGAATCCAGTGTTCCATGAAAAGTCTAAGCATATCAAGATCAATTATCACTATATCAGGGATATGGTGCAGAGGGGAGTAGTGAAGCTCTAGTATGTTGCGACGGAGGAACATATAGCTGATGTGTTGACGAAGCCATTGGCTAGGGTGAAGTTCGAGTACTTCAGGGAGAAGCTTAATGTTCTTCAGATCGATATTTCCTCCAAGGGAAAGTGATGAGTCCCAGAGCCATTCTGTCATGGTGAGAGGATTGGTTCCTTCCATGGTCAGATGTAAGGGCTGAGCCATTCTGTCATGGTGAGAGGATTGGTTCCTTCCGTGTCAGATATGAGTGTTGAGATCCATAGCCATTCTAATGAGTAGGTTAGATGTAAGGGCTGAGCCATTCTGTCATGGTGAGGATTGGTTCCTCCCATGTCAGATATGAGTGTTGAGCCATTCTAAGGTGACTGTAGGATTGGTTCCTACATGATCAGAAGTAAGCGCTAAATGCCATTCTGGGAATGGAGGCACCTATTCAGTTACCATGTAGCTTAGTCTAGGATTGGGGGTCTGTTAAGTCATGAATTTGTTTTCTTCAGTCTTAGATTTTGCTTGTGATTTTTTTTTTAAGTTTTCTCATTTGCTTACTTTTAGGAAATTTTGGTTTTAAGTGAAATTTTAAGTTTTGCTTTTAGGTTTTCATTATGATTTGTTTTCTTATGGTTCTGAAGGGTTCTATAGGACATATGTTGAGTAAAGGTTTCACAAATAAACACTAAGATCAAAGTTTACCATATAAACCCTATTTAAAATGGAATTAATGACTAAAAAAGCGCCAAATTTGATTTTAAAACATTCTTGTAGCGCAACGGTTATAATTTTACACTGCAGCGCTACAAGAATATCACGAGTGCTAAATTTGCCAGTTTTTTCACCAAATTCTCCAATGATTTCGCTCTTGGATGACTAATCACATGTGTAGACATGTTTGATACGTGTTTCATCAGAAATAATCATGCAGACAGGTGTGGTCTATGATGTGGAAGAGATCGTGGCAGTCAGAAGTTAGAGCTCGGCGTATCATGATAGATAGAGGAATGAGCCGAGATTGATGGGAAAGAGGTTCTCCACATAGGCATTACGAAGCTCGAAATGAAGTGGAACGAAGACAATTGCTAAAAATATGAAATTTGCAGTTGCAGAGGGAATTTAGGGTTTTCTCAGCGCGCCAGTTGGAAGCAAATTGAAGACTTGAAGACACTTGGACAGTTAAATTCAACATTCAGATAGTCCAACGATTAATTTTAAACACCTACAGCAAGCCGGGAGTGAGGTATTCTGCGTAAACTTGGTCGTGGCTTGCTAAATTGGGGGTTTTACATTAAGGCTTGTTATGTTAAATTGATTAAGGAAAACATAAATTCATGTTTTTAACAAGCTCCCAACGGTGAAAGATTAGTCTAAAAGGTCGAAAGGAATATCTTGAATGTTAGTTAAGTTCAACAGCAGCTTTGTTAAAGACTTTTGGTGCTCTGTTCAACCTAAATTGCCTAAGTTTAGTACAAAACATTTCCTGCATTGACAATAGAACAGATTGTTAAAAATTGAAAGAAAACAGCCAGGGAGAATCCAAAAGAAAACTGACTGTCAATACTCTGAAAACTTGAAGGAAAAAGGGTTGTTAGGGCATTAACAGGGTCTTAAAATCACACAGAAATAGCATTCATCCATGGGAAAGAAGATGAAGAAAAGTGGGAAGACCAACAGGGCTGAACCCACTGAGCTGAATTGGATTGACAAGTTTCCTGGATGTGTAGAACTCTTTGAGAATGCTGGAGGGTTGGATTTCTTTAAGAAGATTGATGGATATAACACCAAAGTTTCTCATAAATTTTCTCAATGTTATAACCAAGATACAGTATCATTTGATACTCTGAAATTCAAATTAACTGTAGAGTTGGTGGCTGAAGCAATAGGAGTTAGGAATGAAGGAGAGATTTGGTTCAAAAAGGTGCCATTTACCTTCAATGCCCAAAGGTACCTTTTACCTGGCATTATTCCAGACTGGAGTAAGGGAGTGATCATCTAGAATTTCAGAGTTGAATGGGTAGAGCCCATCAATATTCTACAAAGTTACATTACTTGTGAAGGGAGGTATGCTTTTGTCTTCAAGTATCATTTCAGGTTCTTACAGCACCTTGCTGGTGAATCAAGGATGAGCCTCCCTTTCTTCTTGTTGAAGAGCTTGCAAAAAATGTCAAGCAGGATTAAAGAGCATCATGATCACACTGCACAATCCATTTTTCATCATGGATTGATCAAGCTTATTATCAGCACTGTTCTGCAAAGAGAAGGGAAGACTTGGGACTACTTTCTATTTTGGTCTGGATTCCAAATAAACCAGGAAGGATAGCCTACCAAAAATCATGTTGATAAGGGACAAGCCCTAATTAGAAAATTAGGACAAAAATTCAAGATTGAATATAACAAATGTGTCAAACTTGAGGAAGTGGCAGAACCTTCAAAGGGAGATTCTGAATCTCAGTAGCCTTCAGTTGACAGTAAGAGCAAAGGTTTGTTGTTTATTAAGAAGGAAACCCGGCCTCTGGAAAATAAGGCACCAGCAGAAACACTCATGGATGAAAAGATTGTTTTCAAAGAGAAGGTTGCAGTAGAGGAAGAAGATACCAAGGTCCAACAAAGAATCCCGATTACCATTTTATCTGAAGATGAAGGATACTTGTTGGAAGGAGATGAGGTGACTGTCAGTGCTAAATATAGGGTTGGCACACACAGGAAATTCTACAGTCAAGAGGAGAAGACAGTAAGGCCAAAGAAAAAGAAGATCAAGGTTAAAGCTATGGAGTTTGCCACAGTTATGCATCAAGGAAAAACTTTGGAGATAGTGGGAGAGCTTGCCCTAGGATGGAGACCCAAAACCAGACCCAAAAACAAATTGAGGCTTAACATGAAAAAGCTGCTAAACCCTAAGTTAAACACAGAAGAGGTAACTATGATTGATACTTCTTCTTCAGATGAAAAGCTAAAATCTAGCAAAGGTAAAATCAAAGGAAAGGAATCATTGAAGACAGTAGAAGAGTCCAGCCTCACTGAAACTAAACTATCAGTTGTGTTTTTGGAATTAAGAAGTGAAATGTTGAAGGAACAACAGAAAGAAGAAATGGAAGCTTCTTTTTCAGAAAATAAGTTGTTAATGGATGAAAATGCACCCGATGAAACGGACAATCAAGAAAATCCAAGTGTTCATGGTGTGTCTATAGAGCTGCTACCTGAGGATGAGGACATATTCAGAAAGCTGAACATGCCTGTTAGAATAATCAACCCATAGTATTTAACCACTTATACATTATTTCATTTATTTTGTCTTATTTGCCACTCCATGAGTCCCGCCATGTGCAAGTTGATAATTGCCTATCCATAGAGGTCAAACTTGCCATTATTGACTCATGGAGCACTTGGGAAAGCCTTGGGAATCAAATCTAATTTATTCCTGGCCTCCTAGGTGCCCTTCTGCTTTTTCTGCTTTATTGCCTGCTTTTTCAGTGTTTTAAGGCACATAGGAAAGCAAGACTAGGTGAGGTGAATCAGCTTTGTTGCCTCTTCCTCCTCCACTCTTTCCTCCATGAAAAAGCATGTATGAGCTTCCATTTGACCACTCTTTAGCTTGCCCATGCGCCCTTGCTAATTCGTGGGTTCCTTGATAGATTTGGGATCAGCTTTTTACACCTATGGGGGATTTTCCTATTTTGGGTAAGCCTTCTTTATGCTAGATTTGGATGCTTCCTTATGCATTCGATTTGCTCATGTATTCTATATATTCAGCAGCCTATGTTATTATAGGGTTGGATATTGTACACTCAGTTAATATAATTTTGTGTTACAGCTCCATATTCAGTCTCCATTGTTGATAATTTTGCATGATCAATTGTTAATTGTTGTGGGTGAAATTAATCTACTGCAGGCCTGAATTTCTACAATGCCATGGCTGCCTAGTGAGCTACATAATACAACAGCAGGCAAGGATTTTGACTCAGAAAAGGATAATTTGCAAAGAACCATCAAACAGTATAAGCATCAAATGGAGTACATGCAAGAAACAAATGATGGTTTGATCCTAGCTAATAGGAAACTCAGGGAAGACTTAGAAGAAGTGAATGATCATTACCAAGAGCTTACTGCAGTCTCCAAGGAGGCCCTAAAAAGGAAAAGAAGCACAGATTTACAGTGTGCAGAGCTGAAACTAACTATCAAAAGCCTACAGCAGTAGAATAAGGAGCTTACAAGAAGAATGATAGATATGGAAGCTGAGCAGCAGAAAGCTAAGAAAAAGGCCCAAGCCTTAGATGGAATATCTTTATTGGCAGAAGCTGCTAAAGACCTTTGAGTATTGTTAGTTAAGCAGTTACTTATTATGTTTTTTGAGAAATAATTTATTTTGTAAATTATAATTTTGACATTATCCTATCGATGAGTAGACTAAAAACAGTTAGGGTTTAGACCCTAACTGAATTTTGAAAAACAGTATTTAGGAAGATCAGAAAGAGAAAAAGGGGTTCGATTTTTGGTTGGCTTAAGGAGGTCTATTGACTTGTTTATGAGCTAAGTACTTAAACTCTCATGTGTATTTGATGAACATAATTATGAAATATATGATCCATATTACCCTTCAGTCTGTGTTTTGGCTTCATTTCTAGCTTGTTTAGCTACATAATTGATAATTTCATTGCTGGTTTATAGTCTTTATGCTTGTAATGCTTGTCAGTTGTGGATGAACTTCAAAGTTATGTTCTGTTGGTACATGGTTATTATATTATGCATCTCTATTCTTCTTTACTTATGATTTAGTTCCTATTTGGCTTATGAATGTATTCCCTTTGGTCACCAAACTTTACAACCAGAAAAACATTTCAAAAACCCTAAAACCTAGTTTTGCTTGATTGAATATTTGAGATTGTGTTGGCTTGTTTCTTTGTAGTCTGGAAACAATTTCTGGCACAAACAGGGCCATTCTGATATGACTGTAGGATTGGTTCCTACTTGATCAAATGTGAGTGCATGCCCTTCTGAACATGCATGTTGGATTGGTTCCTCGCATGTGTCAGATGTAAGTGCAGAGCCCTTCTGAACTTGCATGTTGGATTGGTTCCTCGCATGTGTCAGATGTAAGTGCAGAGCCCTTCTGAACATGCATGTTGGATTGGTTCCTCGCATGTGTCAGATGTAAGTGCAGATCCTTTTTGAACATGTATTTTGGATTGGTTCCTCACATGTGTCAAATATAAGTGCTGAGCCTTTTTAAAAATGCATGTTGGATTGGTTCCTCGCATGTGTCAAATGTGAGTGCTGGGCCTTTCTGACATGGTTGTGGGATTGGTTCTCACATGGTCAGATGTGAGTGCTGGGCATGCCTTTCTGACATGATTATAGGATTAGTTCCTACATGATCAGATGTAAGTACTAGGAGAAGACCTACATGGTGTCTAGGCCTACATCCAGCATGAAAAAGGGATGGCTCTGTAGAAATTCCTGTGATGAGAAGAATCATGAGATATCACCTGTGAAGATTCATTATTGATGATCTAGTAGAGATGATCCAAATCGAGTGATGATCCAGATCCAGAGATGATGCTCCAGAGATGATCCAGATTGAGTGATGATCCAGATCCAGAGATGAAGATGACTTGAAGACAAAGAAGACTTGAAGACAAAGAAGACTTGAAGACAAATATGACTTGAAGACAAATATGACTTGAAGATGCATATGAAGAGAAGACCCAGAGAAGAAGACCAATGATGAAAATTGTGTCGAGAGAATACCTTCCTAGTTAAGAGGGAGTATTAATGTAATTGTAACTTCGGAAGGTATTCACTTGTATTTCTCATCTATTGTAACCCGATGTTTATTCTGGTATGTTCTTGTGTCATGTCATGCCCCGATGTTCTGATCGGGAGAATTAATAATGTAAACAAGTCATGTCAAGTCATTGTGGGTAACCCTCCTGTTACCTAAGGGTTAAAGTCGCCATAGTTCCGGGCCACTAGGGTTATTAGACTCTCCTAGTGAGGTCGTCCCTAGTAGGGTTTTAGTCATGTCAGGATTAGTATAAATAGAGAGCTGGACTCTCTATTTAGAACACATCTCATACACACTCAAGTGTAGTGCATAGTTGAGGAAGAGAAAGACATTGGGGCAAGAGGAAAGAGGTTACTGCTATTGGGAGATTGTCTTACTGTTTTGGGTTTCACTTTGGTGCTGATTCTATCTCAAAGGAAGTTGCGGGGTTTTCTCCATTTATGGTTTCCTGAGGAAAAACACTTTGTTCATTGTCTATTGTGTTTGATTGTTGTGCTTGTTGTTCTCTCAGTTAAAGATCCTAATGATATGCTAGCTTAATGTTGAAAAACTAACACCAAGGAGATAATCTCTATGTTTGTCTTTTTCAAGGCCTTCTTTATAGTATCCATATGGTCATAGAATAGTAAATTTCATCCTCAAGCTCCTCATCACCCAGATGAAGTGCACTGGACTAAATTCATCAAACAATGAAATTAATAAAAATATTTTTAACATCATTCAAACATTGTTATTGTAATGAAATTTAGTTACTATTAAGAACTAACACTTACATGATGCGGTTTTGTGGCTGGTGGCTTCCCACGGCCACCCCCTACTGATCTACTTCTAGTGGGTGATTTTCCATGGTCACCCTGGACCGTGGAAGTAGCAAGTGCCTTTCCATGCTCCCCACCATGACACGATAAATCAATCAATAATTCACCATAAGCATATAAAAATGTGAATGTCAACAGTGGAAATTGAATGCTAACAGAAAAAATTGAAACATTTAGTTATTATATTAAACACTCACCTGACGGGGCATAGAGTGTGACCTTCCACGGTCACCCTGGACCATGGAAGCAGTAGGTGCCTTTCCATCGATGCCACCCTGACACAATAAATCAATAAATAAACGTTATGAAAATAATTGTAACATAATAAAAATGAGATATTGCAATAATATTTAGTTTTACCTTAGAAGTAGAGGACACACATTCTGTTCCATGACGAACATGGGCATGAGACCCCTACCATAGTGTAATAAGCATGTTGTCACATGGAAATATTTTGGGGTTGGATTTTCTAGTTATTGTAGTCATATTTAGTTACTATATATAGTTGAGTCAGTAATTGTAACATCAACAAAAATGAGATATTGCAATAACATTTGCTTTTACCTCAGATGGAGATGATACATGTTTTGCTCCATGGAGATGAGCAGACCCCTTCCATAGTGTAATAAGCATGTTATCATATGTAAATATTCACAATAAGCATGAAAAAATTGAATGGTAACAATGGAAATTGAATGTTAACAGAAAAAATCTCAACATTTAGTTATTATATTTAACACTTACCTGATGGGGCACAGAGTGTGACCTTCCATGGTCACCTTGGACCATGGAAGTAGAGGACACATGTTCTGTTGCATGATGACCATGGGTAGACCCCTACCACAGTATAATAAGCACAAAAAAATTGAATGGTAACAGTGGAAATTGAATGTTAACAGAAAAAGTCTCAACATTTAGTTATTATATTTAACACTTACCTGATGGGGCATAGAGTGTGACCTTCCACGGTCACCCTGGACCATGGAAGTAGAGGTCACATGTTATGTTTCATGACGACCATGGGCAGACCCCTGACATAGTGGAATAAGCATGTTGTCACATGAAAATATTCTGGGGTTGGATTTTCTAGTTATTGTAGTCATATTTAGTTACTATATTTATTTGAGTCAATAATTGTAACATAAACAAAAATGAGATACTGCAATAATATTTAATTTTACCTCTGAAGGAGGAGATACATGTTCTGCTCCATCGGGATGAGAAGACCCCTACCACAATGTAATAAGCATTTTATCATATGGAAATATTCACAATAAGCACGACAAAAGCAAATGGTAATAGTGAAAATCGAATGTTAAATGAAAAAATCAAAACATTTTGTTATTGACGTCATATTTATTTACTATATTTAACATTTACCTCACGAGGCATAGAATGTGACCTTCCACGGTCACCCTGGACTGTGGAAGCAGCATGTGGCTTTCCATTGCTGCAACCTTGACAAAATAAATCAATCAATAAAAGTTGAGTCAATAATTGTAACATAAAAAAATTGAGATAAGCATAACAATGCAATAAGCATGTTATCACATGGAAATATTCATAATATGCACGAAAAAGTGAATGTCAATGGTGGAAATGGAATGCTAACAAAAAAAATGAAACATTTAGTTATTGTAGTCATGTTTAGTCACTATATTTAGAATTTACCCGATGAGGCATAGCATGTGACCTTCCATGGTTACCCTGGACCATGGAAGACACATCTATTCGATTTAAGTTGTAATCGATCAACAACTCTTCACCTGGAATTATTGTTTTTGTTGCACATACAAATATATGATGTTCTTCGCATCCCTCAAATTCGCAATTCGGTTTCTTAGTTGCTATCACTGGTCGTGTACTATTTACAAAGTGATCAACATTTCCAGATGCTTTTGGTCTCCCATCAATATACATAGTCGCCCCTTTGTTTTTATTGTGTTATGCTAGTTGTATATAATTTGCGGAAACTCTATATCTCCTCATGCTTTGATTATATTGGACCAATATCAACCAGTTATTTTATTTGTATAATGGTGTGACATACTCCATTAATTCAGTTACAGTGCCATAGCCGACCTTTATGCCATCCATGGAAAATATCCCCAATCCATGCAAGGACGAAGGAGCAATGAGATACATCCTCCCATTGATGAAGAAATCTGTGTCCACTTGAGGTAGCTTATTAGTACCCATCGTTGCACTAGATGTCTATACCTCAAGGGAAACTCAATTTCACCTATGCTCTCACCATCATAATTACATGACCCTCCGTTGGCAATAAAATATTGCATGCGTCTACGAAATCTTTTCCTTACCTTTTTAGATCTAGTTGATATAGAACCAGTAGATCTAGTACAACACGTATCACTTTTAACCTCTCCTAGTATATCTTAACCATCACTTGAGGAATATAGATCTAATAGATACCTATTTGGTGGTACCTACACTCGATAAAACAAGAATATAAGCTACCAAGCAGATATAATTTAGCATACAAATATATTTACTTGTAATGTTTTAATATCAAAAGTTTTTTCTTCCCAAAAAATTTACCAAAAGCTATTTTTCTCTCAAATGTGTAATTTATCTCAGAGTTATTTATATTTGAATTACTTTTAAGTATAAGACACGATTTGATTTGGTTTGGAATTTGTTCACAACACGGATATAGAAGTGTGTTTCTTGGGCCACTTGACTAGTTAATGCATGCAAAGAGGTATGGGGTTCCCCCTCATATAGATCATGTTGGGGATTCAATTTGGAATGGGCGGTGGTCATATAGCTTCATTCATGCATTTCCCACCAAAACTCAATGACTTTAGTCTAACACTCCCTCTTCCACAGTGGTTTGATATGCAATTTTCCTCATGCAAGGTACTCCTCCTCTAACTATGTGCCTAATTTTTTTAAAATAGGATAACATTGTCAAATGTCACCAAATTTAGACCATTTATAGGTAGTATTGAGAATTGGTGACATTTGGTGAACTGATGATTGTGGACAGACATATCTTAGAGATGTTCATTAATGACAAAAGAACTTTTGATGGGCATAGGCATGCATGCTAAAGTTGGAAAAAGACTAAGTGGTGAAAAATTGTCCTAAAGAAGTAGTCTTATGAAAATGCCCACCATATTTCATAAGAAGGAGAAAATGACCTCCATGGCCTATCATCCCATAGCTGGTTGAAGTATCTATCCGAACATGGAACCAATTCTCAGAACAACTCTTTGAGGAAGAAGATACATGCCTCCCAAAAGTTCTTTTTGGTCAAATTAGACAAGTTTCTCTAGGAGAGTGCTCGCCATAATTTGTGAGTTGAAATAAATTCCCACACCATATGGGAATTCTGTAGGTGAATGTGTTGTATACCTGACCATGTTCTTACTTTGACTTGAAAGTACCTGAGGCAGAAATTATGGATTTGCCAAAACAGGGTCTTAAGCAGCTTTTACATCATACTTTAGTAAAATGCCCACCGAGGAGAGAGAATGTAGTTCCAGAGGATGAAACTGGTCTTAATGGATTCATTTGGTTGTCCTCCATCCATTGGATGTCTTACACTCCAAGTTTGATGAAAATTTGAAATCAGCTTTGAGACATAGGGTTTAAAGAAATTGACTATCTGTCAAATCACAAGGTTGAAGAGGCATTTGGAAATGCCCACCAAAGCCTGTCTGAGTGATGATAAATTAATTAGAAGGAATAGGCATGTTATTTAAGTAACTGGCTATCCATCCATGTTCTTAGTTTTTCTTATGGTGAGCACATGAGAAAAATATCAGCCTGCCAAAAGAGGTAAAAACATTAGCTTGCATATCCAAAAATATGAAAAATTGACCGTGTTGAAAATGGGGAGGTTGAGAGCCCACTTGGAAATGCACGCTAGAGTAACCTTTTTAACTGATAAATTCATCAGATGTATTGGGTCCATTCTTTGATGATCTGGGCATCCACTCATGATCTCAATTTCCCTATGGGTGTTCACACGTGTGATATATGAGTCTGCCAAAATGCCTCTTGGCACAGTAATGAGTAGGGCCTGACAAAATTTACTAAGTGTTGAATTGAGCAGTTTGAAATACCATTTTAAAGTGACTGCTAGAGACTTTGTGTTTGTTAGTAAGGTTTTAAGGTGACATGGTCTTGTTCCTAGTTGAGGTGGATACCTAGCCATAACCCCAGTTTGTTTAAATATGGTCAAGATGTGAAAAATATAAGTTTTCCAAAATTTAAAAAAGTATGCCTGTACAGTCTTGGTGAAATAAAAGAGTAAGCCACAAGAAATTAATAAACAAAAATTTATAAAGGGAACTCTGCATATGTTGAGAAGGATTTTAGGATAGTATTTTGGAAGATATGATGTGATTGAAATTACACAACATATATTTAAGGAAGAAATGATCGCAAAGGGTTTAATGAAGACACATGCATGCTACAATATTCTTGATAATATTTGGACTCTTTGAGATATGCAAAATTGAGGCGACCACACTAACTACCATGGTATATGCCAAACAGAGGAAAAAAGATATAAGTGTCGTTGAAAAATAATACTTGTATCAAATGCGTCTTTAAAGAAGAAAGATGTATGAAGGTCAATTTACTGGAGTCAATTCAAATTATAGCCCACAAGTCCCAGGGAACTATACATTGTTCCAAAATCCAAACCAGTAAATGGGAAAATCTTGCAAAGTGTGTTGTGATTCAGGTAAAAGTGAGCATAAAAATAAAATAAAATGCTTCTTTAAAGGAGAAATAGGTCTTAGGTTGAATTGTACGTAGTCATTATAATTGCAGCTCCTATGGCACTCTACAAAATGTTTTAGACCCATAATAGAAAAAAATCACAAAAAATTGAAAAGTGTGCTATAATCCATGTAAAACTGACAATCAAAGAAAAATTAAATGCGTCTTTAAAGGAGAAAGAGGTCTCACACTCAAGTTTCGTCAGAATCGTTCAAATTATAGCTCATAGAAAACTCTATTCTAGAACACTAAATAGAATAAGATTACACAAGCTTGGACTCTATAGAATGTTTCAGACATATAATAGAATAAAATAACAAAATCGTGTAATTTGTGCCATAATCAAGGTAAAACTAATTATTAAAGAAAAATTAAATGCTTGGAAGAAACACGTCTCGGGTTCAAAGTTTCGACATAATTGGTTGAACTAGTTTAGATTATAGCTCCTACAGGACTCTACACATTGTTCTGGACCATTAAATAGAATAAAATTACAAAAGCTTGCAAATTGTGCCATAATTCAGAAAATTATACAAGAGCTTGCAGTGCTCAACCCATATGCCTTTTCCCCGAATTTAAGGAGGAGCTTCAGATGCTCCAATAATAGAAAACCCTTACTAGATCCACCGATTATAGAAGCGATGGTAGCACAACCAAAAAGTTATAATTTCAGTATGACTATCCCGAATCCATATTGGTTCAGAAATTGACATATTTTTCCCAAATTATTACACTGCCAGGGTTAATGGGCTTACATAATTCATTGGGCATTTGTTATCCTCTGGACTGCGGCCAGATTGCCTCCCCTAGGAATTTCGGTATCCTCTGGATTGCGGCCAAATTTCCTCCACTGGGAATGTTGGTATCCTCTGGATTGGTATCCCCTACTCCTCGATTTACCATTGCTATGCTCATCAAATTACCAGTGCTCTGGATGATGCTAATGAACTAGTGCACGGGAGTGAACTTGTCCATTTTTGTTTTACTAATGAGCTAGTGCACGGGTGTTTTTGAATTCTACTTTTTTTTGTTTATTTGCATATTTTATATTTTGTGTTTTGTTTTGTTTTTTTATTTTGCATATTTACCTTTTGTTTAGTTTTTTGGGGTTTTTTTTATTTGCGTATTTTATATTTTGTTGCATTTTAAATTAATTATAGTTAAACAACTCTATGTTTTTAATTTACTGTAGTTTAATATAATTTAATTTAATTTAACTAGGATTTTGTCATAATTTGTATTGGTTTCATTTCTTATAGTGAGATCCTACACATAATTCCCTTCAAGGACGAACACAATGATGATGACGACGATGATGATTATGATGATGATGATGACGAAGACGATGAAGAAGACGAAGATGATGGTGATGACAACAACAACGATGATTATCATCATCATCATTATCCTCATCATCATCCTTGTCATCATCATCACCATTGTATAATTTGTCATCTTCATCAGTATCATCATCATCATCTTCATAATCATCATCATCGTCGTCGCCATCTTCGTCATCATGATCTTCTTCATCATTGTCATCTTCCTTATCATCATCATCATAATCATTATCTTCATCATCAACTTCTTCGTTATCATCGTCATCATCTTGATCATCATCATCGTATTTGCCATCATCATCATCGACATCTTCATCTTCATCATCAACATCATCGTCATCTAATTCATCAGCATCTCCATTATCATTATCATCATATTCATCATCATTATCATCATATTCATCATCATTATCATCATCATTTTCATTATCATCGTCATCATCTTCATCATCATCATATTTGCATCATCATCATCATCATCATCTTCATCATCGCAATTTTAGGGGGAGCTCAGTGAATGAAGACATCTACATGATAAGGGGGCAGCCAGTTGAGTGAAAAATCAAGGATTGCTCCTCACACCCATTCCAAGGACTAATCTGACAATTCAATATGATCCGAGGAAGTAGTAAAAAAAATACAACTTATTGGGTCCTGTGAAGCCTCCTGTTCTTAGATTTGTGCACATGAAGAATCAAGACTTATGGACCTAGTTTGGTGTCTTAAAAGAGGAAGATCCAAACTGAGCAGCTTGGTAGTTCCATAAAGTGCATCCTTTATAGGAGTGAATAATCACTCATAACCATTCTATTATAGTGTTGGCAAATCTCAGAATAATTTAGTGAAGAACAAGGTAAATATCTTGTCGTCACATCTTCATCATCATCTTCATCTTCATCAACATATTCAACATCATCACCATCACCATCATGATCATCTTCAAATTCATCATCATCATCATTATCATCATCATCATCATCCTAATCATCATCATGATAATCATGATAATCATGATCATCATCTTCATCATCCTCATCCTAGTCATCCTCATCATCCTCATCCTCCTCCTCATCATCCTCATCCTCGCCCTCATCATCATCATCATTGTTGTTGTTGTCTTCATCACCACCACCATCATTGATCATCATCATCATCTTCATCATCATCATCGTCGTCGTCATCATCGTTTTCATCTCCCTCTTCCTAATCAACATCTTCATCATCGTCATCATCATCATTTTCATCATCACCCTCATCATCATCTTCATCACAACCACCATCATCATCATCATCTTCATCACCATCATCATCATCAACAACAACATCTTCATCATCATCATCATCATCATCATCATCATCATCATCCTTGTCATTCTCATCCTCATCCTCATCCTCATCCTCCTCCTCCTCATCATGATTGTCATCATCATCATCTTCATCATCATCATCATTTTTGTCATCATCATCCTCATCCTAGTCATCGTCATCATTGTCATCATCATAATCATCATCATCATGATTGTCGTCATCATCATCGCCATCATCATTATCATCATCATAATGATCATGATCATGATCATCGTCATCATCATTGTCGTCGTCGTCATCATCGTCGTCGTCGTCATTGTCGTCATCATCATCGTCGTCGTCGTCATTGTCGTCATCATCATCGTCGTCGTCGTCGTCATCGTCATTGTGATCATCATCATAATCATTATCATCATCGTCATCGTCGTCCTCATCTCCCTCGTCCTAATAAACATCTTCATCATCGTCATCATCATCGCCCTCATCATCATCTTCATCACCACCACCACCATCATCATCATCTTCATCATCATCACTGAATGTTGATTTATGTTCATCTATGTCTCCTTCCCAAAGGTTTGAAAATGATATTATTTGAGGAATTTTGTGGGAGTGCCTTTTAGGTTAACTGGTCAGCAATTTTTGCCACCATGGAGTCGTTGAATGGAGAGTGGGTTTTCATCTACGGTGATAGGTATTTTTGTATATTGAAACATGCAGCAAAAAAATAAGGGTAAAGTGTGTTAAACTTCAACGATTCAGATTGAGGATGGTGAATATTGATGACGGAAAGTGATTCCATCAAGCGGAGATGCGAGGTAGGATTTATTTTTGAGATTTTTGGAGTCCGTTAAATGGGTGTAATGTTTGAGGGTCGAGATCAGCACAAGGTGAGATCAATGGCCCTAAATCATTTCATGCGGTGAACCTGCTCGGAGGGATAAACTTTTAAAATCGTGAAAAGGGTTAATCAGAGAGAAAATCAATTGTTTTAGATGAAGGCAGAGATAGATCTGCGGTCTCAAACAATTCCGTGGATTGAACTAGCGTAGAGAAAGTTACGAATTTGATCCGCGGAAAGTGGTAGGGGCTGCGAAGATCTATGGTTGGAACAAGATGTTGGGTAGATAAATGGGTGAGAAGCATTCCGTGATCAGAAGTTTCTCACTTGTTTAGATGAAAAATGGTTAGCAGAATGTTAAAGTTCTTAAGGTTGAGCGGTCCCTATGAAGGTAGTTTAGAGATCGACGGTTGATATTGACCTCCCCAAATCAAGCTATGTAGGTTGATAGTGTTGAGTTTTTGGGTATGAAGATTGGGTGTATCGAGGGCTTATATCGCAAAGATGAACATATCGACAGCACTAAGTGCATGGAGAAACACAAGGGTTATGTAACATAAAAAACTATAAAAAAATCTAAGTGGAGAAGACGCCCTCACGTACGATCTGCCTTCCCGATAGTTAATTGATTTCCCCGACGCCATTTGTGATACACCCACAGGATAAATCATCCCTGCGGCAGTGCCATCTCTCTCAAAACCAAATACTCGTCATATGGATGGTGTGTGAAATCAAAAATATATCATGAAAATCTAATAAGTGGAACAACGAATCTGATCACCACACGCAGCGGGGGAAACATAGTGAAAGAATGGTTCTGGTATCGTCGTCACAGGAGTGAAAGGGCCAGAACACATCCAGTCCATATGACCTGAAGTGTATGGTTGACTAGGCTACTCGACGATGGAATGTGTGAATATGCTGATGGGTCGTCCCCTTGTCCAGTTTTCCAATCCTATATAAACACCACCTTTCAGAGCCATTAAGGTGCATAGGATGAGCTAGTGTAGAAGAAAACTCGCGGTATCATTCTGCCAAGAGGTTCTGAGGATTCTGATATGTTTGCAATGGCAATCTGGTTCGAGAAGCTTGTTAGTCTGGGTGTGTTGTTGGTTGGTGAGCTTGATTCCAAGCTCATCTATCGCCCTGTTTTTTCACACCAGGGAGGCACCAACCATTGGGGAGCAGACATCATACACCACTTTGAGAGATGCATCTATTTTCTGTGGGAGCTAATGCTCGTACTGGTGAGCATCAAGGGCCCAAGGTCTTCATCATAGCTTTCATGCACCCCATTCGCCAACCTTTTCTGAGGTGGTGAGGAGTACTTGAATGACAAGCCACTGCAGAAGCTTGTTTCTGCCAGAAGCAAGGGGGATGCTGTGAAGAAATCTGAGCACAGAAAGGATATATATATACTTATGTTGCAATAAGCATTTCTAGTGATCTTGCCGTACTAAAAATTTATTCTATTGTGCTAACATTTATGTTACCAAATTTTGGAAATGTAACAAATGATGAAAGGCATATTAAATATTTAATTTTTGTTTTCAGTAATAAAATTATAGTTGTTTTCTGTGTTTGCTTATATTTTGTAAATTTATGTCCTTTTTAGGCTAGTTCTATAGGCATTACAACTTTGGGTTATTCACTGAAATTTGGTTGCATGAGTAGAATTGTATGACATTGTTCCAGAATTCAAATTTCAGTTTCATTAGATAAAGAAACTTACATAAATACAACAATACATAGCATCAAAATTCTCATAAATAACTCAAGAGTTCCCAATCCATCATCCCCATTATATCCCTATAATATCAACAGTTCCAAGCAAACAACAAGGATCTACCTATGTCACCAAATCTACTGACATCTCATATCCACTAATCACTATCACTCTTTTAATTTCTTACAAATTCAAATATATATGCCTACAGTACACAAGTTAAGTTTTCAATTTTGATATTGTTAACTTCCTGGCCTGTTATGTACACTTATTGAAAAGTTAAATTCAAAATTACCATTCACATTAAATGCATCAAAAACATATACAATATTGTTGAGAAATACACACACACACATATAAATTTGTGTATTAAAAATTGAAATGTATTTACATACACAACATATATGAATAATGTTATTCCATAGTTCTAGGCTACTTGGGAGGTTTAGGCTGCAAGTCCTCCTTATTTAGAGAAGATAAATTTGTACATTCTAGTCTCTTGGCTTGTCTAGAAGCTTCTGGTTCTTCAGAAGCTGCAGCAGGTGCATGTTCTGATTTTCGTTCTAATTCTTTCACTTTTGTTGCACATTTGTGCAAACTTTCTCTCAATCTATCGTTATCTTGGATGTTCTTCTTCATCAATTCCACATTCTTCTTATTTTTCTCTTCGTGTTCCTTTTCCTTTTGCTAAAGATGATCATTTTCACATTTCAACTCAGACTGAAATTGGGTCAAATTTTTCCTGAGTTGCTCTGTCTCTGTCTCCAACTCTTTTGCGCTCAATTATTTATTGTCTAGAGTATGCACAAGTGGCAATTTGGGATTTCATATCTTCTATCTCGGACTTACATCCCAAATGTTGTGATTCTCTATCCCCCAATATTTTCAATCTGAGCTCTTTAATTTGAATATCTCTCTCGGCTGGGTTGTTTGCCATTGTTTCTTTTATGGTTGACCACGCAGAGAGATCAGCTCCAGCATTCATTGCTGCACTAGCATCCATCAAGGACTTCTCTAGAATTATTAAGAAGACAAGATAGCTTTCTAACCCCTTTTTGACTTGTGCATGAGCTTGTATTGCATTAAAAGCTACGTCCAGTTCCTTCTCTATGTTTTGCAGGGAACTCTCATACCTTATTAAAGCCTTTTGGTGTGCTGGCATATCATAAATTTCACCAGAAATCATATGCCCACATTGTCCCTTACCAATTTCATATTCTTTTAACTTTTCAACTCCTCTAGTTTGTAGTTCTGTAGTAATCTTTTCAAGTTCAACTATATTCCCTTTCAACTCTTCATATTTCTTGGCAATTATGTTTTTCATGTTTTCTGCTTTTTTAATATATTCATTTATTTCAAGTTGATGTTTATTACACTCTTCAACAAGGATGTTTTTAAAGTCATCCTTCATTATTTCAATTATTCTTTTTAACTTACTGACTTCAATGGTAAGTATTTCTTCCTGGCTGATAACAGTCCTTAGAGGGGGAATGTCCAACACCTTTGGTCGATGTTTCAGCTCATCTTCCAGTCTCTTTATGGTTTCTTCATCTTTCTTCCGTAAAACCATATATTCTTCTCTGCATTTCTCATTTTCCTTTCTAAATTCATCCTAAATTTTCCCTAGTTCCTTATTTAAAGACTGAAGAACAGAGTCCTTTCCTGCTATTATCCTTCTCAAACTATCCACAGTCTTCACAAGGGATCATTGTAATCTTGCAATTACCTGTAAACAGGGAAAATTTTTAGGAGGCTTCAAAAAATGGAATTTGGCAATTTTTTTTTGGGAAAAAGCATTGAAAAATGCCTCCTACCTTAAAGAGGTCCACCGTTTGCAAATTTTAAATAGAAGATTACTGCATAGTATCCATGTGTTCTGTTTCTAGCCTTGCAATTACCTGTAAATAGTGAAAATTTTAACAAGGCTTCCAAAAATGGAATTTGGAAACTATTTCTTTTCAAAAAATAACATTGAAAAATAGTGCCTACCTTTAAGAGATCCTAAATTTCCATCTACTTAATCCTACAGAGTTCTATGCTCTATACTGCGATAAGATACCAATAGGAAAAAAAAATTCTTTGAAATTCAGCTTCTTCTTTGAGATGCAACATTTTATTGAACAATAGCTTAAAAACAGTTTTACCATCAAAAAAATATTTCGGAGAGGAAGTTATCTCAACTCCGAACTATGGAGGTGTATATATAACTAGTGGCATTTCTGCACGAGCATAAATATCATCATCACTATGCTCCTCCTGTTCATTAAATTCAACATCATGCATCTAGTTTACATTTATTTCTTTGCCTTCATGTAATTGTTGTTCAGGAATAAACACCTTATACCCGAAGGTCTAGGGTTACCAACGTACTCTTAAAACTTGCAGACAATCGGCTCCGAAGTACATAAAGGAAATAGGAAGATAGAATGAACTCACCCGATTAACGATGGCTGATCCAAGCCTTGACTTCTTCCGCTCTTCTTCTTCAAAGCTTTCAGGGATGCATCTCCTTCACCTGCAAAGAGAAAATCTTCCAAATACAATATCATACATGTATATATGACAAGTTAGATAAACAATATATAGAGTGCTTAATCATAAATATTCATCAAACCATGATACATGAAAGACATTCAACACACATTTGGAATAAGGATTCTCTTTATTAACAATAGTGAATGAGATAAGATTACAACCCAATGCCTGAAACAAGGACTCCTCTGCAACCAAATGATTCTGAGTTCTGCTGCTCCAAATACTTCTGAATAGATACCACCAGCATAAATTTGCTCTCCAAGTATGATTGATTAATGCCCTCCCCAAGGCCTCTATTTATACTTAGGGAAATAGAGCAGTTTTGAAGGTTGAGGAGGCTGAGACAGTTAAGATAGTTATTGATTAGGGCTTAACACATTCCATTAATCATGATTTATTATTTTTAATGTCAAAGGAAGGCGTACGTGAGTATTGATACTAGCAACCCGCGTATGACACGCAAGTTGCTATAAGGGAAACCCACGTACAGATCTGTACGTGGGTTGCAATGACAATACTCGCGTACAATACACGATATGCTGTAGGAAAATTCGCGTATGTACGCGGGTTGCTTATAGGAAAATTCGCGTACAGCAATTGACATATGAAAAGGTAAAAATGGCAAGCTGAATGAATAGTGAATGTATTTCATAACATGCCCATCTATAGTGTTTTAGGCAACCTTCAATCCATAAATGTCCTTTTGTGTGCCAACAAGTGAAGTGTCGGCACTCGAACGGAGAAGTACCATTTGGGTTGATAACATATGCCCCCTAATGTGTGAGGTCATAGGGAAGCGATGGCCGAAATACATTATAATCTTTGTCTTTGGAGAACGCAGAAATCCAACGGAGCAGAGGTAGTACCTGAAACAAATACATAATAATGTCATATACAAAGTCATATATAAGGATGCTATGTTCAATATACTGGAACACTAGCTCCTTTACAATGTTTGAAAACATCATATAATATGAGTACAAGACCACGTATATTACAAAGGTGGATCGAAGCCACAATACAAAATAATGATGAGTCTTCAAAGATCTAGAAGCTGTGTACATAAGTGAAACATATATTGTGCAACTTAGTCCATAGATGAGGAACTAAGGTCTTCATAAACAATCCCAAAGAACTAGTACAATCCAATCCATGTGAATAAATGTAGGTTGAAGTTGAACATGGAGCGGATTCAATAGTTTGTCAATCAATAGGTGATAATCGACAACTGAAGCAAAGGAATTCACCAATGATGGAAGTGAATCCTGAGGTACTATTGTCAAAAATATAGGTCTTCGTCACCAGGAAGTACTGATGTGGAACCATACTGTGATACGAAAGGCAATAGATCCTCCAATGGATCACAAGAGTGACTAGGAACTAGGTAAAAAGAAGGTAGACACAAATGATAACAGATACAACAACGATGGGATCAGGATAAAGGTCAGACATTGAGTTGAGTCCTTGAACAATGAGCACGACACAGAGATGACCCAAGGCAGATTTTAACTTTATAGATAGAACAACTAGACCTATCTGTCATGTAGGACACATGATCAGATTCCCAGGTATAACAGACAAGAGGAGGAGTAATAAACTCAAAGTAATAGTTGAACTGAAAGTGAACACTGAGACATGGGTATTGGAAAAAATAGAGAGTGCTATGTTCAAGGACGACATGCGGCCACTAACTGAAAACAAGAGAAAACTTATTCCTTACCTTCCCTGTTAAATTTTAACGAGTCTAGGAAAGTCAACCTGGATCTCTCTTCATTTTTTAACAAGATTGAGGAGAAGAGAAAATAATGCTTGATAGTGTCACTGCTTCATGGAATTAATGAGCCCGAACTAGTACATGCTCAGTTGGTGTTTTCACATTTAGAGAGTCTGAAAACTCCAAAGAAGACTCCAGGGGGGTCCTTTTTCATCCAATTTAGTCTCCTGAGGCCGAAAAAGTATAAAACATACCACAGAAGAACTCTCTTAACTTTCAAGGAAGAAAAGGTGAACCTTTTTCGTACTTAGTCAAGGAGGTCCGAAAAAGGTTAAATTACCACCTACCCAACGCTCCTTCAGGAACAGCATAAATAGCTTGAGTTTTACGAGTGTGAAGGAAAGCAAGATCACTCGGAAAGATCCATTTGAGTACAAGAAATGGGACTTACAATAATAAACTTGATGCTTTGTTATTTAGTGTTTAACGATCATGACAAATACATAAAGTACACTCGAAATATTTTTCATGTTTAGGTCCAGAGCACAAAAAAAAGAAAACTAAGCTCATAACGGGAGTTCATTTTTCGTTAAATTAGTCCCTCAGGTCCGGAAAAGTGATAAACCTATGCCTAAGAATACTCTTCTCAATTCCGTAGAAAAGAGAGTGATCCTTTCTCGTGCTATTCCGCATGGTCCAAGAAAGAGATAACCTACCACCAATGCAGATGCCCATTCACATATTCTTAACAAGCTTGAACGGACAAGTTAACTCGGCAGTCAAGTCTGTTTTTAAGGAGTCAGACCTGGGCCTAAAGAAACTCCATAAGGGCGGGGAGTCCTATAAAGAGATAGCTTGTAAAAAGAGACCCAAATGAGGCTCTATTTGGCATGAAAAGTAGCTAGAAGGATACCCCTGTACCTAAGACAACTACAGCATGAGCATCAAAAACAACATAGGTTCTAAATGAGAATACTCATGAGAGGAAGGCCTTATCCACAGAAGAACAATGGTAGAGACAAGGAGCTAATGGTTATGAATACCATAGTCCGTGGTTCAAATGTTGATTATGAAGTTTGAAATGGAATTAGTACAGATGTAAAATGCATGTGAAATGACATAAATCCATCCTATATGAGCGAACAACACTTGAAAGAAATAAAAAAAACCTGTTACAAGGCCAAAAGATATGGGATTAGTTTGATAAAAATGAACTATCGGCCAAAAACCCACTTAAGAAATTTAATTTCTATAAATAGTTCAAACTTAACTAAATAAAACTCACTATTTTGAATTTTAGCCATAAGAAGCAAGTTTTTACCTCTACCTTTATTCGATTGATGTGGCCAATCCAGTGGACGAAATCCAATTTTGCAAGTGTCAGGTAATACTAGACCACAAGCTCTTCATTTTGATCCTAGCAAATTTCAATTTTGAGTCCCAATTTCATATTTTTGAGCGCCCTAAAACAGTGAACATTGTGTCTGCGGGTTTACTAAAGTAACACTCGCGTACACACATTCTATACGCAGGTTGTTCTAAAAGACAGTCGCGTACAGTACGCGACATGTCTAACTAGACAGTCACATACACTGCATGGAGGGTTAAAAGATATATAAAGAGTCAAAAATTAAAATTTTCATATGAAACTAATGCTTCACAATGGTTGATTTGCTATGTGTGAAGATGGTGCTTGAGTGGAGGGAGCGTGAGCACAAAGATTTAGATCAAGAAGCACTCCATGATGCCCCCACTGTGAATTTTCTATGTTCAAGTGGGTTATTAAAATTCTTTTGCACATCACCCATGCGGGCCAATGTCCATTTGCTAGAGTTCATGATAAACTATTGGGATCATGATATGGGCATGTTCGACCTACAGGGTGAGTCCTTGGATATTACTTCCAAGGATATATACTTCATTACCGATTTGTCATGATGAGGAGCTCTAGTCAACTTGGAGAGCACTGGGAGAGGCGGTGATCCTCTAAGTGTCCAAAACTATATTGATACATTCTACGCACCGGGGACCCAAAAGAGAGGGAGTTGCATCCCTATTATGCATATACGTGATCTAACCCTATAGGTTTTGGCAAGTACCATAGTTAGGGTTACGGGATCATCTTCTCCGCATCTCACTACAGGGAACCACATGAGGTTGGCAGTGGACTGTATTCATGGGGCTTTATATGATTGGTGTTTGGGGGTAATTCCGATCCTGAAAAAACAACTCTCAGACTACAAGAGAGGAAGAAGGAAGAACTTTGGGTATTCTAGCATTTTGGTGGCCTTCTTCTTCAAGAGAATGCTGGGGTTGAGCCCTGCAATACCTCTACCAGTTAGATCTCCACGTCAGCTTAGGCTGAGCAGGTGGGGAGATATCTTCCTCCGCTAGGGAGGAGGTGGCTCTCAGTGCAGAGTGTGTACGATGATGACTTCTACTTCTGGTGGGAGCAACAGTTGCCAGCACTGGAGCAGTTTCCATATGCTGGGATGGATTTCCAAGGTGACCTAGACATTGTCCTCCCTCCACGAGGAGCATGGGGAGAGCTAGGTAATATATATATATATTTTAAATTTATGATTTTTTTTTTAAATATAATGATACATACATATGTATAAAAGTTCTGATCCTATAAACATGTCAAAATGCAGATATTGGACTAGTCCTCCCTGTAGGGCATCCATGTATGTGTGTTCGTCCTGTCTTAGGCAAAGACCAGGGGCTTATCAGGGTTCTAGAGGGGAAGTTGGCCAGGATTACCTAGAGAGTCCCTACTATGCAGATTGAGCACATCCCAGCCATCATGTAGGAGTATGTGGTTGGAATACCACTTGTCTAGATACGCCTTTTGAGGTGGGTAGCCAGAGTTTTTTTGGTGTACATGGATGCCGTAGAGGCTGTCGAAGCCGAAGAGGCTAAGGAAGCCAGAGTACAGAGAGACCGAGAGGACCAAGGTGGTCCAGCTGACCACGGTGGTCCATCATAGATCTAGGACATTTTGATGGACTGCAATCCACATTTTTGTATATTTTTTGTATATTATATAGTTATGATTGGATCTGAGGATCAGACTCAACCTATCTATAGATAGATATTCACACACACACACACACACACACACACACACACACACACATATATATATATATATATTGTTGTCGATTTATTTACAGGTGTTTTTTATGTCCATGCTATATATTTTTATGACATGTGTGTTAGATTCCAATCCAGAATGTAATTAGCATATGCATTAGTTAATGAATTCTGATTTCTTGGAATGTGATTGAATATAATGAATTCAAAATTTCTTTCCAATAACCTAACTTGCATGAACTGATGTAACCGAATAGGGTTCTGCACTTGGTAAGCTTGATTGAGCTGGGAAACCACCAGTTGAGAGTCCATTCGGACTTCTAGCTGGGTTATACCACATGACAAAGCATCCCATAGAAGCTCAATTATAGCCCTATACTCAGCAACATTATTAGAAGCAGGACCTAGGCAAGCGCCTCTTGAGGCAACTAGCTGTCCTGAGAGAGAATAAATGACCCATGTTGCTAAGGCTAGATTACAAGTGTGGCGGCTGGCGCCATCAGCGAAACCTATGTACCTCTCAGAAGACATCTGCAACAACTAGAAAATAGTATAAAAAACAAACCGACAAAGTAATGTACATAAAAATACATACAATAAAATACAAGAAAAAGCGCTAAGCCTAAGCACAGTACTTTTTCAGGTAGAGCCCATTTCTAGGCTCAGGTAGCTTGTTCACATCAAAATCAATTAACTCATATGTGCCCTTCTTTAAGACCTTAGACACAACATAAGGCCCTAACCACATGGCCTTGAATTTTCCTGCCCCCAGAGGTTCTTTTTCTTGGTCCCAAAGCAAAAAAAGTTTTCCCTCAGAGAAAATCTGAGGTTTGATCGACTTATCATATTGGTTTTTGACCCTATTCTTGTGAGCTTGATTACCATTCAGCGCATCTCTATGATGTTCATCAAGGTGTTCTAAGTGTACCAGATGTTCCTCAAGCTCTGTCGTATCGGGTAACAAATGAATAGCTATTTTCAAGGACGGGATTTTACACTCAACCGGGGTAACGACTTCCACTCCATGAACGAGTTGGAAGGGGGAGAAACCCACAACAGTTTTTACATTAGTTTGGTATGCCCAAAGGGTAGGGTATAGCATGATATGCCATTTAGAACGGGCTGCATCAATTGTACGTTCGAGGATAGTCTTCAAAGTCTTGTTTACAGCCTCAACCTGATCGTTTGCTTGAGGATAATATGAAGATGAATGTTCTTGTCTGAATCCAAGCATAGTGGTCAGTTCCTTCATCATGCTATTTTGAAAATGACTGCCACGGTCAGTGACAATCACTTTAGGTATACCAAACCGTGCTATAATCTGATTGAATACGAAGAAAGTTGCGGTTTCTCCGTAGGCTTTAAAAGTAGGCATTGCCTCTACCCATTTTGTAAAATAGTCAATAGCGACAATGATATATTTGTGCCCCCCAGATGAGGCTGGGTTGCATGTCACGTAATCAATCCCCCATTTCATGAAGGGGCCTACCGAGACAACGGGAAACAACGGAGCATGATGTGATCGCATTTTCTTGGTGTAAAGCTGACAAAAATGACAGGGCTTCATTGCTTCCACACAATCTTTGAATATTGTGGGCTAGAAATAACTGGCACGTAGTATCTTCTGGGTCGTTGCTAACCCAGATAAATGACCCCCACACGCTCCATTATGGGAATCATTCAGGACAATCTCCGCTTCCTCATGGGTAAGACATCGACCCAAAATGGAATCTACCCCTCTTCGATATAACGTATCTCCTATGATGAGGTAGTTCTTAGCATGAAGGCGTAATTTACGGCGTTCCTCCCATGAGGAAGATGCAGGATACTTCAAAGTCTAGAGATATATAAGTATATCTCTGTACCAAGGATCAGAGGTGGATATCAGGAAGATATGCTCATCTGGGAATGAGTCATCTTCATTAGAGAGAATTTGAGGTCAAAAATGGGCCTCAAAAGGACCAAAATGTACTATAGAAATCAACCAATTACATTCTAGTAGATGACATCATCCCCCA
>LPNX010474840.1:155097-168810 GCA_001517045.1 Pseudotsuga menziesii
TATTTTTTTAACAAATTAGTAACATTGATTTTTTACATGTATATTTTGTATTTATAATTTTTTTAGTTGCAAGGAGTGGAAATAATTTTCTTAGATAAGTATTTATATTATAATTTTTTTTCAAAATGTATAAATATTTTTTTAATAATTTAGTTTCATCTATGAAAAAATATTAAAATAATTTATGCTTTAATTAATAAATTAAAAGAATTTATGCACCACCATTCACTTATTAAGTTAATATGATATATTATTTATTCACAACTTTTTTATTGCTAAAAATTAATATACAATAAAATCAACTAATAAATTAAAAGAATTTATACACTAGTGTTGACTTCTTCACTTAATAAGATATATTATTTATTCGTAATTCTTTTATTTCTACAAAACAAAATACATAACTTTTTTATTGCTAAAAACAACATACACTAAAATCTTATATACTAATATGACATATTTTCATAATGTATAAATATTTTTTTAATAATTTATTTAAGAATAAATTAAGTCTTATATTATTTTCTATAAGAGATTTAACTATAACATTCATTTACAATAAAATGAATATATCAAAAAAAATTATGATTTCGATATTAATTTATTCTAATAATGCAATAAATATTATAATAATATTGTTAAAATTTTACATGCAAATAAATCTCAATTAAATCACATTAAAATTAAATTGATGAGGAATGTACTAAATATAAAAAGTCAACATAAATTACAAAAATAACTCCTAAATATATTTTTTTGTTTAATTTCATTTACAAGTTCAAGACAAATGAATGCTAAAGGACAATAATTTTTTGGGAATTTACAATGAATGTTAGTCACATCATTGTAGAGTTATTTTATTAATTTTATTTATAGTCAATTTAAAAAAGTAACTCAACCATGGTTATTTATATTGTGCATAAAAAGTAGTGTAGGAGGTGAGTTGTCATATATACCTACCCCATAAAACCCCTAACTCATAATATTTTAATATATCTTATATTTTTGTAGTACATCTCTTAGGAGGCCCATTTTTTACCTCAAATTCTCTCTAATGCAATGACTACATCTTCGTCAGTAGGAAATTCTGCTATAAGCACAGCAAAAAATAAGGACTTTTTTGACTTAGCGGACTGAAAATCCAAGTCAAACTCTTGGAGAATGACTATCCATTTGTTGAATTTGCCCCCAAAAATCCATTGGGACAAAACATATTGAAAGGGATTCAAATCCGCCACTACTATTGTAGTCCTCAATAAAATGTAGTGATGCAACCTCTGGACATCATATACAGCTGCTAAGGCTAATTTCTCAATGTGGGTGTACCTGAGTTCAGGTCCGACTAAAGCATGGCTAAGATAGTAAATGACATGTTCTACGAGCTTATCGTCCTCCTGGACTAGTACTACCCCAATGGTCGACTCGGATGCGGCCAGATACAATATAAAATTCCTAGAGTAATCGAGCGGATGCAGTAAAGGTGCTGACAACAAAGCTTTTTTCAATGCCTCGAAAGCGAGTTGTGTAGTTTCATCCCATACAAATGGGGTGTAATTTTTAAGTAGACACATGAAACCCTTGGTAATCTTGGCATAGTTAACGATAAAACGTTGAATAAAATTAGACTTTCCTTGCAGGCTTTGAAGTTGTCTGATAGAACGAGGAGGAGGCAGATTTACAATGGCCTCTACTTTTAATGGATCCACCTGGATACCTCTATTAGAGATAATGAACCCGAGAAGTCTCCTTGACTCAACACAGAACAAGCACTTGTGGAGATTCAAGCGGATCTTATAGTATCTGCATCTCTCAAATATCAACCGTAAGTGATCTGGATGGTCAATCCTCTTACGAGAATGTGCAGGAAGATCATCAAGGTAAGGTTCAACAATGGATTTGATATCATGGAAGGAAAATTTCATAGCTCGTTGAAAGGTTGCCCCGGCATTTTTCAATCCAAAGGGCATTTTTTGTACGCGAAGGTACCCCAAGGACAAATGAAAGCAGTTTTATGTTGGTCTTTCGGTTTTATTTGAATTTGATTGTATCCAGAGAAACCATCCATAAATAAGAACACTTCACTTCCCATGAAAGCATCTATAATTTGGTCTATAAATGGCATGGGATAGTTGTCCTTAGGACAGGATTTATTCAAATCTCTGAAGTCAGTATAGACGCATATGGTCCCTTGATTTTTATCAAAAGGAACAGGGTTGGATACCCATTCCGTGAGAGCTATGGGATAAATAAAACCAGGCTTCAACAGTTTTTCAACTTCAGCCTTCACAGCCACCGCTTTACACAGGTTAACAGGTCTTAACTTTTGCTGAACAGGTTTGGCATCAGGGTAAGTTCGGATCTCATGTTCAACAATCGATGGATCAATGCCTGGTATGTCCTCATATGACTAGGAAAAGACGTCGCGGAATTCCTTAAACAAGGCCGTATAGATAGAAATCTCCTCATGAGAGCAATTTGCACCTATGTATATATTTTCCACGACATCTGGATTAACAAATATGTTGATAGGGATAGTAGTGGAAATATTTGCCATATTCCCCTTGGCAAACATTCCTTCCTTGGGTAAGGGATTGATGGGTGTATCAACATCATCTGACAGTATCATATGAAACTCCTGATTTTCTATTCTGCTTATCTCTAGAAGAAAATAGGATCGATGGTGAAGATATTCAAAGATCTTACCACGTCCACACATGGCTTCTAGAATGGCTTCATCAGAAGGTAAAACCATATCTAAACATTCCATAGAGTGAAAAGAGTTTTCCTCCCAAGCGGGCGAATAGACTTCTTCCAGGTCCTCTGAGACTGAGAGAGGGTCTAGAATGGGATCAACAGTGGTTTGAGTGATATCTTGGTAAGCTACTTCCACTGCCAATAGGGGCACTTCCGGTTCATGGGGGGAAGGGAGAACCCAAGGATTAGTCCTATCAACAACCGTGGCTATGGACTTCCCCACACTAGTAGAACCAATATAGTTAATCAGGGCTGGAAGATCAAATGTGCCCATCAGTGATGCGTACATTCCAGCCCCCAAGCTCTGTGCAGCAGGTTTGACCTGATCAACCAATGGCACAATGGACTCATTAGACTCCAAGCAGCCTTTTCGAGTAAAATCAAGTTGGTCAACAGTAACCAACTTCCCTTCATGTGGAAATACTACCACCTGAAAGATGACCGACACAATAGTGGACATGGCATAAGTCTAGCTTCTTCCCAGAAGCAAATTATAGTCCAAAGGTGCACCAATCACTTCCACCTCAACAGACATTGCTTTCCCTGCCAGCTTAATTTCAAAAGCTGGTAGGATACCATGCGGCCGGAATGACCTTCCATCGAAAGCAGTAAGCAGAGTGTTTGATGGGTCCAGCTCTAGGGATCCGAGAGCCTTCCAATAGGACAAGGACATAATGCATGTAGAAGTACCTTCATCAACAACTGCCCTTCCAATGGTCTTTCCACCATGGATGAAATCTATTGATAAGGCTACATGGTAAGGTAGGCGAATTTTAACATCATACAAATGAAATTTCGCCATGAGACTCGACGAGTCCATGCTGCCTAAGGCTGATAAGAGGGAATCCCGCTGAGCGGGACAACTCTGTAACACCTTTAAAGCTGACATTGCACATGGGGTTTGGGCTAGGTCTTCAACCATGGAGTAGTTTGAAGCAGCCTTAGCATTAGCGTTATGCAAGGTCTTCTTAAAGACACCTTTCGGTATCTTCGGCATAGTTTCAGCAGGCTTCTCGATCATGAGAGGGTTAGAAGTTTCACCTATAGCCTTACCCTTTTCAGAAGTCTCTTTCTCATAATTTTTATTCCTAGTCTATAGCAAAGTCGAAGATTGAACCATGTTGATATAGTTTGGGTCAGGGGCATTTGGAGTGCCCGCTGCTCTGTTAGAAGCTGAAGTAGAGTTCTGCCCTTCGGGGAAAGGATCCTTCAGGAAAGAGTTGTTGAGATTTAAGCAACTTCTGGGCTTGTTCCATAAGGGGACAAAGGTGAATGAGGTGATCCTCATGGCACAACTTACACGGGAATTTGACCTTTTTCTTTTCTTTCTTGCCCCCATCAGCATTGTTCGCAGGCTTCTTCTTGTTTTGATTTCCCTCTCCTTTCTTTCCTCTCTTTTTCTTCCCACCGAGCTGTTGATTTCCCTTCTGAGAGGTTTGTGCAAAAAAATTTGCACTCTGGGGGGAGGGGGCAGCCTTTGTTGCCTTCACCATAGAATGCTTGACGGACAACTGATGAAGCTATTTTTCCAAAGACTCTACAGTGGGAGAGTTTACGGATCCAACCACACCATCGGCATGGGGTCTAGGCTTAGGATTCTCTGCATCATGGGTAGGCCTCGGTGCCTCAGGGATAATCTCATACAAGATCCCATATTGTGAATAAATCAAATCCAATTGTTGGGCCCTGAGAATGGCTTCTTCTTCATTCGTCACTCCTGAAGTGGATACGTCCTTAGATATGTAGGGAAACATGGATTTAAGGAACCACTCTAGTAAGAACTCATGAGGAATAGAGGCTTTTATAAGGCTCTTTCACCTCCTCCACTCTTGGATATGATCCGAGATGTGGGTAGCCTTGTTCTGCCTAAAGGTACATAACAAGTCCATTCCGAAATCTTATCGGACCGAAAGCTGAAAGTGGCTAAGGAATGCACTAGCCATGTCCCAAAAACTACTAAACGCGGCAGAAGGCAACTCGATGTACCATTTTGTTGTGGTACTTGTTAAGGTTATTTGGAACAGCCTCAACCTAACTGAATCTTCATTCGGTGAATTTGAAGAACACCATAAATGAAATGTGGTGGCATGAGCCCCAGGATCTTCACCAACTTTGCCCTCGAATTTAGGGATGTTTGATGGCAATTTGGTGGGAACAGGTGGCCATAAGGGGTCATGCCTCACTAGGTCGTTCATCAACTTAGACAAGTATGGCAAGTTTAACGTTGCCAGGAATGAAAGCTTGGGTTGCACCGGGGCACTAAAAGTGTCGGTCTAGGGATTAGAGGGACCTGCCCCCGAATGCCCATAAGTAAAGATGGGGTTGCCCCCTGCCACCAGTTGCGAAGTGGATGGATTACTTTGAAATGGATTCCATGCGTAAGCCACAGGATTGTGAGTGGGAGGTGCATTATAAAAGGTTCGAACTGTCCCAGTCGAAACTAGGGTCTGAAAAATAGGAGCAAGTATCCCTCCGCTAAACAACGAAAAGGGAGAGCTCGTAAACGGGGCCGAGATCGAAGTTTGAAAACTTTGCCCATAAGAGGTGTTGTTTCCAAATTGCACTCCTACATAAGAAGGTGATGGGCCTACGTATGGAGTGGATGGGGGAATGTGTCCCCCATTCCAAGGAAATCCTTGGACGAAAGCCGAGGATCCTACCGGACCACTCTGGGCAGTGTATGTGAAGGAGGAAGGAACAATAGGTATACTAGGAATCCCAGTAACCATGTCACCAGAAGAACTTGCTAGGATTGGGTGAACCGGTGGTTGGAATACCCGTCTCGCTGGAGTCAAAGGCGTAGAAGGTATGCTAGATCTAGGGGCACTTACCGGGGGAGGTAGTACCCCTTCAGCCGGAATGGCTGAGGTGAAAACAAAAGAACTTTCTCCCGCAGTAGACATAATCCTACCCACAGGGACACCTAAAAAAGGTGAATCAAAAGGTCTAACCTAGACAATCATAGGATCATTTAAGTCAGTCAAGGGTGTGTTAAAATTCCTTGCAAACTCGTCAGCCTTCAAGTCTTCTATCTCAACTGTATCAAAATCAAAATGGTTAGCTATAAGTGATGGTTCACCTGGAACTTCACTTACTGCTACCGGTTCAAATGAACCGTCCATGTCCAACCTCCACCTTTGGGGTGGAGGTGGAGGTTCCAATGTGATGAGAGGAGGAAGGTTTTGCAACCTTCGTGACCTTCTTATAGTTTGGTCCTCCACGATTGAAAATTTTGGCAAATCAAAACCCTTTCCCAAAGAAAGATGAAGAACAGTTACTTGGTGTCCTTGAAGCGGTTCTTAGGCACAAGCGGAGGAATCACCCAATGCCCTCCTACACTTTCAACAAGGGTTACCTTCCAAGCCCGTCCAAGGTGAACCAGAAATAGCCTTTCGGTTTACCTAGATATGAACCCTAGATGTCAAGAGACTAAAGGATACCTTAGCTCTACCAATAGTCTGGGGGGACAGTCGCAAGCTTGACTCGTACACATGGGCAGGGTAGCTGAGCCCGAAACTCTGTCTATGACAGAATCCCCAGATGCGTAAAAGTCTTGATTTATATTTTGACAAGGAATCATAGGTTTATATCCTCAGTCCAATGCCTCCACGCAGCATCGTGCTTGACTCCCTTTTGAGAGGAGCTTCCTAGATATAGTCGATAAAGATAAGGATTTACCTATCGGATGGTCCACTACGTCTGAATTTTAAAACTTATGGGAAGTTTACACTTCCTATCCCACAAGTCTAGCCTAAGCTAGTAGGTGAATGGCCCTAGAAAATAAAAATTACTAGTAAATTTTAATTATTGTGTTCATTTTAAAGGGCTATTTCTTACTTAGAAGGAAATGGAGTGATGGATTGTGTTATTTTTTACTCGATAAGAAATAAAAAAACAAAGGTGTATCTTTTCAAAGCAAATTAACATTACTAAACACACACTTTTTTTTTTTTGTAAATATAAATTGATGAATAAATGCAACGATAAGAGAAACTAAGACTATGCTTTTGTAGTTTTTTGAGATAATATTTTAAAAACTGAAAGAAAAACTACAATATGAAAAATCAAATGCAAAAGCTTTAAAATGTTTTTCTTTTCACTTTTTTAAATGCTCAAATACTACTTATGCACCTAACATGCACAAACTTGAGTATGCTTGAATTAAACAAACTGTATAAAGTAAGCAAAGAGAAGTAATAGATTCAAAAGACCAAAAAATCAACCATCCAAGGAAGACTTGGAACCCTAGCTTGGGCGGACACAATGTATGGAAAACACTGAAATCACACAAAGGGAAGTGACACACCAATCACTATTCGAAAATAGATCGGGATAAACAATGTCTAGAAAATTTATCACTGGTTCAGACAAACAACACTCAAGCCTATAACCCAAACAGGAAAATCCACTTCAAACTTGCAAACAGAATGAAAATCCAATAAGATAAATCAAGGGCTTTACAAGAAAGCACAAGGTATGGCCAACAAGGTAATCAAACTAACAACACAGTGTTCATAAGGAAGACCAACCAACAAACATAACTTAAAGAGGGATAGGGACAAGCAAACCCTAATCCAAAAATTCCTATGCTAAGGCTTGTACGTGACTGTGTATAAGGGAAACTCGCATACTGTACATGACTGTCATAGAGAGAAACCCACGTACGCAAGCCTCTGTACACGACTGTATGCAAGAGCAACCCGCGTACAGGTACAAAATTTTCTAAAAAGAAGGAAAATTCACAAGGTCTTCAAACACTATGGTAAGCATGAACCAAGACAAGATACCACACACAAACTCAAAGCAAAGACTGGTCAAGGGTAACAGAAATAACCTACAGTAGTCTGGGCTCCCCAGCAGAGTCACCAGTTCTGTTGTTCAGGAATAAACACCTTATAACCGAAGGTCTGGGGTTACCAACGTACTCTTAAAACTTGCAGACAATCAGCTTTGAAGTACAGAAAGGAAATAGGAAGATAGAATGAACTCACCTGATTAATGACGGTTGATCCAAGCCTTGACTTATTCTGCTCTGCTTCTTCTTCAAAGCTTTCAGGGATGCATCTCCTTCACCTACAAAGAGAAAATCTTCCAAATACAATCTCATACATGTATATATGACAAGTTAGATAAACAATATATAGAGTGCTTAATCATAAATATTCATCAAACCATGATACATGAAATACATTCAACACGCATTTGGAATAAGGATTCTCTTTATTAACAATAGTGAATGAGATAAGATTACAACCCAACACCTAAAACAAGGACTCCTCTGCAACCAAAGGATTCTGAGTTCTGCTGCTCCAAATACTTCTGAATAGATACCACCAGCATAACTTTGCTTTCCAAGTATGATTGATTAATGCCCTCCCCAAGGCCTCTATTTATACTTAGGGAAATAGAGTAGTTTCGAAGGTTGAGGAGGTTGAGACAGTTAAGATAGTTATTGATTAGGGCTTAACACATATCCATTAATCATGATTTATTATTTTTAATGTCAAAGGAAGGCATACGCGAGTATTGATACTGGCAACCCGTGTATGACATGCGAGTTTCTATAAGGGAAACTCGCGTACAGATCTGTATGGGGGTTGCATTGACAATACTCACATACAATACACGATATGTTGTAGGAAAAGTCGCGTATGTACACGGGTTGCTTATAGGAAAAGTCGCGTACAACAATTGACATATGAAAAGGTAAAAATGGCAACCTGAATGAATAGTGAATGTATTTCATAACATGCCCATCTATAGTGTTTTAGGCAACCTGCAATCCATAAATTTCCTTTTGTGTGCCAACAAGTGAAGTGTCGGCACTCGGAAAAAGAAGTACCATTTGGGTTGATAACAGTAATTCGACCAGAATTGAGACAACATCAAATTCTTCAGGGTCACTTCTAAAAGCTTCCATACAGTACTCAAAAGGCTCTTCAGGGGCTTGTACATTGTCCTTTGGAGATTGTTGAGGAACTTCCTGGTTAATTTTGTCCAGTTTCGGCTTCTTAATGTATTTATTTTTAAATCTTCTTCCTTCTATAATGCTGGGTCGATATAAGTCAATAATTTTTTGTAGTGTGCCAGGGTAATTGAACTTCACTCTCTTCATTTTGCTCTCCTGCAGTGAAAAATACAATTTTTTTGCCAATAGATGGGGGATATCTATGGCCAAGTCTTTAACCCAATGAATCACCAACTTCATACGATCACCTGAAATATGTTGCTTGTGGTGATTCATAATTGTCCTAAGTACAATTTGAATTAAGGTTTTGTACAGTCTTGGTGGAACATATTGCATCTTTAAACCATTCCGGGAAACCTTAACCATTTTTCCACATATTTTGTTTTCCATCTCACCCTTTTCTACTTTGAGGGTTTTCTTGGTGGTCAAGATTACTCCCCCCCTACGTGGAATTTTTCGCTGCACCTGACAACAAATAAGGGTCCAAACAAACCCTCCTCCCAAAAATAATCAATTCCTTGGACTCATCATCCTAACTAGAAATGGCATTATCTATCTCTTCATTGTTGAAATTGAACTCACTGAAAATAAAATGATGCACTCCTTCTCTGAACAGGACATTAGCATACCTTCTAGCCAGTTGGTTCTATCACTCCATGCCTCAGCGCTCTCTTCTAATTTTCTGACAGTGAACCTATTAGCAACTTCAGAACCCCTTGTTTCAGTTGACAGCATGGAAGATGAGACTGTTGTTTCCATTTTTCAGGATGATGGCACGTTCAGAAAGGAAGAAGGGGATGCACGCGAATGCACGCATAGGATACCAGCACGCTGACTTTTCCAAACTAAAATAAAAATTACAAATGTGTTCAGACGTTTCCAAACTATAATAAAAGTTACAAATGTGTTCTAACTTTTGCAAACTATAATAAAAATTACAAACGTGTTCTAACATTTCCAAACTATAATAAAAATTACAAATGTGTTTCAAGTCAACTATACACAACTTGCATTTTCAATTTCAACATAGTTAACTTTCTAGCATGTTAAGTGTACTTATTTTTCTAGCATGTTAAGTATATTTATTGAAAATAAGAAAGTAAGAGTAAAAATTTGGCATTCTAACTATTCTGGAAAAATAAGAGTAATAGAGTGAGTAATATAATAATAGAGTAATATTCTTCTCTACATGTTTTGATGTACTCTCAAACCAAACCCTCCTATTAAATGTTTATAGTAAATGTTTTTGGAAATTGGATGGCTAGATATATTGAGAAGACTATCCTTGTGTTAATTTTATATAACCTAACCTCGTATGCTCATAGTCGATCTATGAAAGGTGCAATTTTAACCTTTTTCGATTGTTATGGACACTTGGTTTAAAATGCAAGCCATGAGAATAAAAATGCAAGCTATGAATGCATAGCAGTTAAATTGAACATGAATGACTAAAATTCCAAGTATCTTGGCGAAATTTTTAAAAATGACTGAAATTCTAAGTTTCATAAAAAATAGTGTGTAAATATTCAAAAATGGGATTAGAAAAATTCACGCCACAGCTTGTAAAATTTTCATAAGTCTAACACCATGGGTTTGAAGATAGATATATTTTTGACAAAATCCTCTTTCTGTTTTTTAAAATTATGTTTCATTTGTCGAGAGTTAAATTGACAAAATGACAATTTTGTGTTTTTAACCCAATTTTACCCAGATCACAAAAATGCCCGCCCAACCCTAAGTATTGGGTATTTTTGAGTGATTTTAGTTGGAAATGGTATGTTTTACTATTTTCTACATTACTATACATTTATTTTTTCAATTTTGGTTCAGAAAGTGCCTGTTGTGCAAAAACACTACATGGTTGTCTTGTATTTATGAAATATCCACCTACATTAATAAAAATGCAAGCCAAACCCTCCTATTAAATGTTTATAGTAAATGGTTTTGGAAATTGGATTGCTAGATATATTATAATACTATCCTTGTGTTAATTTTATATAACCTAACCTCGTATGCTCACAGTCGACCTATGAAAGGTGCAATTTTAACATGTTTTTACTGTTATGGACACTTGGTGTAAAATGCAAGCCATAAGCATAAAAATGAAAGCTAGGAATGCACAGCAGTCAAATTGAACATGGATGACTAAAATTGCAAGTATCTTGGACAAATTCAAAATTAATGACTGAAATTCTAAGTTGTTACGTAAAAAATAGTGTGTAAATATTCAAAACTGGGATTAGGAAAATGCACGCCATAGTCTGTACAATTGTCATAAGTTGAGAATAACACCATGGGGTTGAAGCTAGATATATTTACATTTATTAATATATATGGTGAATTCTACTATTTAATGCATATGAATTATGTATTTGTTCCCTTCAATTATGTCTGGTATATTATTGTTCTGTTATAATTGTTTTTTCTTTTTGAATAATTTTTTCATTATATATGAAATTTGTAAGTTTAAAACGATAATATACATTTCCTAGCATGTGGGTTATTGTGAAGATGTTTTTATACTGTCTTCAAATTGTCCAAAAAACCTCTTATTATAGCCTTCTAGATATGGTTGGACTCACCATACAACACTCTAGATATCCACACTCTCAGAATATTTTTATCATCATCCTATGAGCTGTGGCAGGCATTTCCCTAAGGCCAGTTATGCAGATTTCACCAATAATTCCATACCTGAACAATTTTTTATCTTCTCCTAAGCTTAGTCTAATTTCCCTAAACCACATTTTCTAGGCTACTTGGACCAATATTCCCAAACTTAGCCAATTTCCTGATTTTAACTAATTTGTCGTATTTATCCAGAACGATGCCATAATGAAACAATGATTTCAATGTACATATTATTTGATTGGTATCTATCCTTAACAAGTGAAATTTCATTTATATCTTTACATGATTAAAATATTTTTGCATTCAAATATTGATGGAAATATAGCTAGTCAAACCCTTCAATACTTCAATAAAAAGAGTGAAAGGAGCTTTAAAAGGGGTTCACGATAGGTTTGGGAAGGGTGACCTAGCCATTCAACCATAGTCATTTTTTTATAAATTAAAAATATATATATATGTGTGTGTGTGTGTGTGTGTGTGTGTGTGTGGCATAGTCATTCAACCATAGCCCTGGAAAAGCAGTTAATGCTAATTCCAAAAATGATATATCATATTTTTACATTTCAAAAATTATGAAAAAAACTAATTATTTTGTGAATATTATTATAAATCTAATCAAATTCATATATGAAAAAAATAAATTATTTTGTAGATATCATTATAAAGCTAATCAAATTCATATATCATTATGTATCAATATATTTAAAATAAAATAATATTATTTTACAAACCATTTGCAAGTATATTATCCTCCAATTGATGAGATACAAACCCTATATGTTTGAGCATATAATTTCTTACCCTATATGTTGGACATACATGAAGTGTTTAATTTTGAATTGCTCATGATTAAATATTAAATATCATCTTATCCCAAAATATATAAAATTTTAGTTTTCATTATTTTATATAATATTATTATAAAATTTTATGTAAATACTTATATCATTTATATATTATTATATAGCCATTAGATGGCTAGATTGCATGGCTCATGTTACGCTACTTGGCAGTCGTCGGATGGCCAGATCGCATGGCCCACGTTACGCCACTTGGGAGTTGTCGAATGGCCAGATCGCATGGCCCATGTTACATCGTTAGGCAGTCGTTGGATGGCCAAATCGCGTGGCCCATGTTACGCCACATGGAAGCCGTCGGATTGCTAGATCACATTGCCCATGTTATTCTAGTTGGCAGCCATCAGATGGCCAGATCGCATATCCCATGTTACACCACTTGGAAGCCATCAGATGGCCATATCGCATGGCCCACGTTACTCCACTTGGTAGTCGTTGGATGGCTAGATCACATGGCCCACTTTACGCCACTTGGAAACCATCGAATGGCCAGATCTGAGGGGCTAGAGAATGCCACTTGGCACCCATCGGATGGTCATATCTCAAGGCCCTCACTACACCACTTGGAACCCATCGGATGGCTCGATTGCATGGCCCTCACTACGCCACTTGGAAACCATTGGATGGCCAAAACACATGGCCCTCACTATGCTACTTAATGGAAACCATCGGATGTCAAAATGCATGGCCCTCACTACGCCACTTGGCACCCATTGGATGGTGAGCATGCATGGCTCTCACTCCAGAATTTGGTTAAATCCTTTTATTAAAGGATTAAATACTATGAAGGCTTTGGACGAGAGCTTGGTAATGAAGGCTCTCTGCGAAAGCTTCCCACTATCGTTCAGATTTTGAAGGTTTATTTATTTTATTTTATTTTGTGTTTATATATTCATGGTGATTCAACCCATCCCCACTATTGTCGTCACTCGGACTACACTTTTCTGAAGCAACATCACCGATTTGAAGTCAAGAATCATAAACACCCCCTACTTTCTAGTTGGAGGGAAGCACACGCTGTGTCGGCCACACCTTTTTCCCATTGAATCTGTTGAATATCACAAATCCAAACTAGAGAGCACCCTCTGACGACTGCTCTATGTCCCAAAGTGCGCCATAGTTTCGGTTCATGTTCTATCAAGCATAAGAACTCACCTACATGCATATTACAATTTACATATTAAATGAGAAACATACAATTTATTATTGAAAATGTTTAAATTTTGTACAATATTATGATTAAAAAATAATTTACATATAACCTGTATTTTTTTTTGTTGGCAAAGTGGTGGAACCCCCCTGGCTAGCAGGGTTGCCATTGGCTAAGTAACCACGAACCAGGGGCATCTAAGCCGTCAAAATCACCCAAGAATCGCACCCGGCCTGGACCGCACCAACCCTTAAACACATATTTCATTAAATTTGGAAATATTCTATTACAAGGACTTCATACACATTGAGTTTTTTTGTAAATCTCTTAATACATATTCTATTAAATCTAGA
>LPNX010474849.1:2708-40487 GCA_001517045.1 Pseudotsuga menziesii
CAAATTAGCTTCGGCCGCGCCCGGCCATGCCTCCACGGCCCCCAGAAGTACCTCGTCCAGAGGCACCCCCCTGGTAACCATAACTATCGTTACTTGGGCCTTCAGTGTGCACCCGGTAGGCATCATAGGTGCGGCACTCATCCTCATTATGACCTATAGATTTGCAAAAATTACAGTAGGAGTTCTTAGGTCCCTGCCCATACCTTTGCAGCAGGTAACAGTTCTCAGGTCGGTGTTGACCTGTCATTCTGCAGAGCTCAGAATAGAGAACTTGCGGTGGAAAGGGGTTCGGCGCACCGGTCTGCAGGTACTTGTTTACCAGAGGGCACCGTTCCTTGTCGTGACCTTCGGTCCGACATTGCGTACACCAAACCTCTTCGCGATCAGGTTTTCCCTTTTTCATCTCTCGAAGTTCTAGAGCCATCGCGGCTAACTGCGCTTGGATTTGAGCAATACCAGAGTCATCTCCGACAGGGGCAGTCTCTAGTTTCATTGCGATTTCCAGAGCCTCTTGTTGGTCAGCAACCTTCTGTTGCATGAGTGGAGTTCGGATATGTGGTAACAATGCTGCAATAAACCATTCCTTATGCTGCGCAGGACTAATGGTAAAGCTGACTTGGCCCAGTAGAACTTTGAATCTCTGATCAAAGTCCCAGACTGATTCGCCGCGCCGTTGTTGAATCTCCTTGAGTTCAGTGATGCTCTGCGACTCCAATTTAGGCTTCTTAAATTCTTTGAATATAGCCGCCTTGATCTCGCCTAAAGTAGGGCTCTGAGTGCTGGAAAATTTCATGAACCATGTCAGAGCCCGGTCCCGAAAAGAAGTAATGAGCTGCGCGACTCGCACATCCGGATCTGTAATTTTCTTCGCGTTCCATACCGCTTCGCATAGAAACCAGAACTGTTCTGGGTCCTCTGATCCCGTGCCTTTAAAGATGGGGAGTTTAATGTCATCAACGAGGTGGGCCATGGAGTTTCTGGGGGGGTTGGGAGGGGGACAGGATGTCGATGGGGGGGGATTTACGGGGGCAGACTGGCCTGTGGCCGGAATACTCGGGCCTGGTTGACTCTCAGACGGCGATGGAATTTCAGGGGTAGCGGAGCGGCGTTGCGGGGTGACCGGAGGGTTTCCAACCGAAGGGTCGTCTTCGGAATCTGACGCTTCAGGGTTTACAGGGGTGGACGCGGTAACCTGACCTAAGGAAGAGGGGTCAAAATCTCTCTTATACCTTTTTCCGTTTCGCAGCAACCCACTTTGCTCGTCGAAGCGAGTGTCACTTGCAAACATATGTTAGTACGACGAAACTAATAGTCCGATTCAAATAACAATATACCCGTTTTCGGCCAATAGTATTTCAATCCTTAAGCTTAATAAATTCAAAAACTTACCGCGGGGACCTTTGAAAAACTGCCGTTCAGCTTCGCTGAAAGAGGTGTTCGTGTCAAAGGCAAACTCTGTTACAAAGGCTTCCAACGTTCGCGTCGTCCAAAAGTCAACAGCGCGGGAGACCTCGTTGTTCACGTGTTGCACAAGATTGACCCTTGCGGGGGTCCACACAGGAATCCGTCGAGCTTGAGAGTTCGTCCTCCTCTTTGTGAACCTAGACAACCACTGGTGCAACTCTATGTGGATACTACCAAAAAAAAAAAATTTCATAAGCATCACAAAAAACATACCTTTGTAAAAAGTCACTTGCATTTCACCGCGGAATGGCGTTCTCTTGCTGCGCAAATTGCAAACAGATCTCAGCAAACCAATCACTGATTTCCTTCACAGAGGGCCTCCAGAACATAGCCCTTGTGGTACAAGGTAAACCCCTCTTGAGCAGGTACTGAGTTCAACCGACAACGGAACCAATTTGTTGGGCAATAGGGCAGACCCGGGTTTAAACCTTTTGCGTCGCACCAACAAAAGACCCACAGTGTTGGCCCTTTCGGCAACAACCTGCGCGCAGGTTGCAGTCTCACCCGAAACAGCTATGGGATGCCGCAGAATCAGGTTTCTGCAAGCAAAGAGGGGGATTACTGTACCTTAGCCTTTTAATAACCTTATTAATCAATAATTACAAGTTTCACCATTCATTCACATACAACTTCGCAAATAAATAAACAGTCGTGACTTGCTCAACCCACTACAGAGAATTCACAGCGAAGCTAAATGTTAGCAGCGATCTAACTTATCAGATGTATACAGTTATTAATGCATAAAAGAAATAGAAACAGAAACAGCACAAGAAACCACAACATCGGATATAACGTGGTTCACCCCCAGTGTAGGGGCTACGTCCACAAACTGTGTTCTATTCAACTTGCTACAAAACCACAGTTTGATCTGCGCACTCAGCTGCAGATCCTTTCAGTCCTCAAAAAGCCGCGCACACAGCAGCAGGCCCCTGCGCACACAGCTGGAGGTTTTTCCTTACAATCTTCTTTACAAAACCCTCTGCGCACACAGCTGCAGAGGTCGTCCACGCACATAGCTGGGACTTAACCTTCTTCCACAAAACCAATCTTAGCTTCGCCTTAATCTTTCTTTCATCATAAAACCTAACCTATTTTCTTTACTCAAGCGCTTATTTATACTGCGCATTTTTACAAAACCATGGTCTTAAACCACGGGCACCCAAAACCCTAAACCCTGGATTTCAACCAAGGGTTTATTACAAAAAGGAGTTTTAACTTAACCCTGACACCCCTAAGACTATTTTGAGTCCATACTCGCGGAGTTATCCCTCTTAGGGGTCATTAGGGTGCGCGTACCAACACTTCCTTTTCAACCAACCAGTGCAAAATTGCCCTACTGTGCTAAACCCATAACTTAGCACAAATCGTAGAGCTCACTTTGAACTTGTTTGAATGAATGATGCCTTACCTACTTTGAGATGTCCACTATATATGTCTTTCCTTGTATTTGCAAGCCCCTTCAAGTCTAAGTGGACCCAAGTGCCCACATGATTTGTCTGTCCACGTCCATATCCAATGGTGTCGTGCTTGCTATGCCACATGATCGCAACATCCAATGGATTCACCCAACGTCATGCATTAACCTCAACCACATCCAACTGTACTTTATAAGCAGAAATACTAAAAGCTAAGCAATCTGAAAATATAGCGGCGGAACATAATAGTGAACAACAGTCACATTCAACAAATTTGACCCAAGATATTTTGTCAAAAGACCCTTGAAAAACCCACTAGGGGAAAACACCAGTCACATGGGAGAATTTTATTATGAACAGACTCAGAAACTTTAAGAGATTACAACTTGTACAGTCAGGAATATAACTCATGTACTTATCTCGACCAACAGCTACCACCTCGGAATGTATGCCAAACTCTCACGGTGCTGCAGTAAGGCCTGTGTACAGCCTGCTGTACCAGAAATCTGCCTCGATCCTGTGCCAAACCTTGGTAGCTGTGCCGAGAAATAAATGCAATGTACAGTACAGCTGTATGGTCACACTAACAGGAGAAATCACCTACAAAATGGTGCCAATCTACAGCAGTTTGTACATCCAGCATTTAATGTGCTGTGCGGCCCTCTGAAAATGAAGCTGTATGGACTGCCTGCTGACTGTCACATTCTCGGTTTGTGTGTCTCTTCAAAATCTTGGGATTTGTGTCCTTCTCAAGCTGTCTTCAAATCTTCTCTCTTTTTTCCTTGCTCAAGCTCTCATTCTCCTTTGAGAATCGTGCCTCTCACACTCTCCAAAATCTCTCTATTGGAATGTGTGCCACACTATGTCTCACTCAAGCTCTTTTATTAACATTTAATGAGTAACTTCCCTAACCCTTCATCTTCTATGGTCAAGATTGAATCTTGGCCCACAAGATCAATGGATGTGATTTAATCTCAAGTTGACATGACTTAAGTCACTTCAATCATAAAACTATACAAAATCTCTCTCCAAAAATGTCACTTTTGTCGTTAAATAATAAAAAACCCAACTTGACTTTATATAATATAAAGTCACTTAAGTGAGAAATTTGCTTGGACTTCTGCATCCTAGGCACAGTGAATGTAGAAGTACCTTCGAGCTACCAAAAAAATCGGATTTTTCTAAAGACTTGTGTAGGTAAATTTGATGGTTGACAACTATCTTATTTCCATAGTTTCACTTGGCTAGAATCCCTTTTGAGACCTTGCATTTAGGGTGATAGTTTTTGTGGCAACATGACATATAGGCATTCTCTGTTATATATCGGTCTCTTTCACAAAGCATTATACATATTTACTTTGTGCAAATCTGTTTTTGTTATTTGCTTCATTTTAATTATTCTTCAGCTTAGCATAACTCCAGTCCTATGCTGTTAAGTTGTCCAGTGGATTCTCTCCATAATCTGGATCAGTAAATTTCATCCCTTTTTTTAAATTGTTTACAGATCCACTACATAATGTTTTGAATTTTGTTTTTGCAAGAGCCTGTCAGCAGTATTTTTTTTGGTTAAGAAAAAAACCTATTTATTATTTAATTCACTTGTGAAATATGTTTATCAGAAATTGCACAAGGAAACTAAAATATATATAATTTGCTTAGTCACAACAATTCTCAATGTTTTTCTTGGAAATGATTTTGTAATTTTTAGTAACAAGGGTCTTGATATTACTTATTGTGTTTGCAGGTACAGGAAAAACATCTTGTGCTCGGGTTATTGCAAGCCAAGCAGTAGGTGTTTTTTAACTTGTATTAATAGGAAGTGCTTTTATTATTATCATTAATGATTTTTGTTAATTTTTCATATCCCATACCAGAACTGCATTGAACCGCAAACAATAAGCATTCAAGGATACATCATAAATTTTTTCTTTCAATAATGCGGCGCTGAGAGCATATCTTATATATGTCAAGCCAGTCAGGAGTTTCTTCTTGACATAATAGAAAGCGCTTGAGAGCTGTCATTAGCTGTTTTTGTGATTTTCAATGGTGTATATAATTGCTTACCATCGAAGTGCAAGACAAACTCTTAAGAATGCATTGTACTGCTTTTGACACTAACAATGATGCAGTGCTGGGAATTAATTCATGACAAGCCAAGCACTAGTTGGTATTTAACTTGACACAATAGAAAGTGCTTGGCTATTCTGATTATCTACTTTTGTGATTTTCCGAAGTGCCAATAATTGGTTACCATTGAACTGCAAGAAACAAACTCTTAAGAATATCCAAAATTGAACTGCAATTTTCTGTTGCTATGCTGGATGTTGAACTCAACGTTTTTCATTATTGGTACACTACTACGTTACCAGCAATGTGATCACTAGACCCTTTTCTCAATGTGTTCCCATTCCTGTGGTTTGTGTTTCTTATCCCCTGAAATCCTCTAGCCTTATGTATTGTTCCATTCCTGTTTGCTGTTTGATATCCTTTTACCCTTTTCTGGTAACATAGCACAACATTGGTCTTTTGGTGGTTTTGGCAATGCAAAAGGGAGACTAAGCTGTGTTAAAAATCATGATGATCTTAGTTTCTGCACAAGCCATTTAGATAACAAATGAAAAGGTATTGAATTATCACTATGGCCATTCCATTTATTTTCGTTCTCTCTGATTTATTCCCCACTTCAACTATTGTCCCGACAGAGACTAAGGTTGATTGGGTGTCAGTTGGTCCAATGATCTGGATTCTACAGAAAACTGTTGGACAGCTAGAGATTTCAAATGGCCATATTTTTTATAATACAATGGTATTACGTACATACAATGTTACATAGTGGACAATTGGAACCCAAGCATGTTTATTCACTGTTCTGCCTAGGTGGTTTTAATATTAATTCTGAAAGGTGATACTCTCGTCTTTTCTTGAACATAAATCTACAATAGATTATAGATCACAAGTTAGAGATTTTAGCCCCATGCGTGGATGTAACAGCTGAATAAAATAGGGTTGGAGGTGGCGGTAAAATTGTGAAAGTCTTTATTACATAATGCATCATCACTTACCAAATTCTCTAGTTGTCAATTAGCTATCCATGTTGCACTTACTGTAACAAGCAACACAGTCTTGTGCTTCTTTTGTATTGATCTTGTAGTGCTTTTGAAGTTCAGGTCTTGTTAGGTCATGTCAATTTAGTTTTTCAGACGCTATAGCATTTTCCATTTACTCAAATATATATAAAAGGTCCATTGTTTTGAAAGCGAATGAAGAATGAATCCAATGGCTGATCTTACGATATAATAGTTGATGTGGAACTCAAATTTTGTAGACTTTCACTGATTATGATACATAACAAAAAACGTGGACTTATGGTTTTGTGCAGCTTTGTATCAAATTCATTGATTGAAGTAGATATCATGCTTATTCTTGTTCCGGCTATTCAGATGCTGCTAATGAACATGATTCTTAGACTTAGATAAAAATGAACAGAACGTAGTGTTTCTTCCTCTTATAGATTATATATTTTAGGTTTATATACTAGTTTCTTTACAATAACATGGTACTATTATGTTGTGCTTTGAAGTTATGAACTCTAGGTTATTAGCGATCCTGTTTTTATGATGCCTACCATGGTTTGTTTGTTTTAGATCTTCATTTTTTTTAGAGTGAAATGCTCCAGTTTGCAGCTTGGTTAGAAGCAAAGATAATTGGACTGACAGGTTGGTTTGCAATACATTGAATATCATTGACATAAAAGGGGTTGATTTCTTTGTAGTGCAGCATGTCTAATGTTTTGAATTCTTTGCTGTAACCTTTTAATTATTCCTGAAACATATAATCTTTTACATTGATAGCTGCATTTGAAAGTTATTAGCAATACTTGGAAAGCAATCTAGATATCATGTAACTGTCCAGTATCTAAGTGTTGTGGTTATCCACTGGCGAAGTCTTGTGACTATCTGTTTTAAGAGATAAAGTTTTGTATCCAGGGTGTTCCGCTGTTGTATGTTCCGCTCGAGGTGGTGATGTCAAAGTACTATGGTGAAAGTGAGCGGCTGCTGGGATCTATATTTAATCTTGCTAACGAACTTCCCAATGGTGCTATTATCTTTTTGGATGAGGTATTCTGACAAAAAATCCATTCAATGTTTAGAGAAGAAAAAAGTGTAGATTAGAGAAACTTTCCTCTTGAAAATGTACTAATCTCCGCAGCTTATGAGCATCTTGACAATAATGCTTTCTTTTGCTTTGATTTTTGCATTCATAGAAAATGAGTTTTATTATGTAGTTGATTTTCAATGCCTATAAAGATGTCTTTAGATTTTAAAAACATTACTTGGTTGTACACAAGAGTTCTCAAACAAGTTGTGCAGATGTATTCGCAATTGTCTGTGTCACCCCCTTCTGATTGATCTACATTGCTACTAAAGTGGGTAGCATTGATTCATAATGAAAGAAAATGTTTTAATGCACTTTTGCACCCATACACATGCAAGCAATGTTGAGTGGGAATTCATCCCCTTCTCCACGGGATGCCTCCCGTGTTTCCTATAGTGGTCAAACAGCTTTTCCCCTATCACTGACATTATTCGGGGTTTATGTTGATGAGATGGAAGCACACCTCAGGGATAATCATAAGACTCTTGCTGATGATGGTTGTGTTCTACACCGCGTCTTGATTGCACTACTACTGTTTGAAGATGATGTGGTCCTTTTGGCATCCTCCCTTGCTAGTTCTGATGACATAGTGAACAAAACTAGTTCCACGCTTTAAGGAAAAATGGTGAAACTACTGGAAGCTAGAAAGTAGGGGAGGCCATACAAAATCTATAGCTCATGGAGCTCACCAATGTGCAAAAGGTGTCCATTGTTTGGTGAAAGTGTTCCCAATACATCATTCGATATCTTGTCCAGATCAATTCAGGCTAGGTCAATCTCCTTGAGACAGAGAGCGTCCTCTATCTTGTCATGAAGTGGAATGTTCTATTCCCTAGTATGGGCATTGGAATACCCAAGGAGGATGATATCCCCCAGGGTTTAGTGCTAGGCAATATTTTCTTACAAGTTCCAATATGGGTCCTTGTGTGAGTCCATGTGTAAGGCATAGTCTGATGATGTAGGGGGTAAGTAGCAGATTGCAATGTAAATGTTTAGAAGAAGTGGTGGGAGGGGGGTGGGGGGCATGTCACTAATCCTAACCCACATGAACCAAGTTGAATCATTTGAAGCAATCAAGGTGACTTTGCCCTGCCGAGAATCATGAAAATAGCAAGATATGCCACCTGAACTGCTAGAACTAAATGTCTCATGTTTATAGACTAAAATGCACCGATAACCTGGATGTTGGGGCTCACATGAATCTCAATGAAAAAGAGTATATCCATGGGACGAAGTTCATCATAAAATGAGGTTGGCAAGGACCAAAAAGCCACATTGTAGTTCCAACTCCCAATGGAAAACTCCAAGGCCCCACGCCTGTCCTACATAGGGAATTATATGGTACCAGATCAAAACCATTTTTGGTGGGGGGGGGGATCCATAATCATTTCTCTAACGTCTCTGATAATTGCCCATGTTGCTTTCTATGCCACAATTACTTTATCTCTGGATTTTTTGAATTTTGCCACCTAGGAACACATGAGATTAGCGTCCAAAAAGATACTATAGCAAAGACAAAAGAGTTTTTACATGGCTTAGAGATCCCTCGATCTATGTGCCAAAGTTTGGAATCTAAAGAAAAGAGTGGACTTTGTGCCATACCATGCACCAAGAGTAAGACTGAGAATCCCTAGTGTATCTTGAAGGAAAGAGGCTCTTGTCTGCATAGGTTCTGCTTGAGTTGATGGTGGGGGTTGAGGAGGAAGGCCCCACATCTTCAAATTCGATTCACAGGCTTATCTCGTATGCTTCTTAATGATTTTGGATTGTACCACTTCCTCAACCTTGACACAAGTTGGAGAGGGGGTTGGTTATTTCTTCTAACAACCTCGCTCAAAAGTAGAGGCTTCTTGTTGAAATTTTTTCTCTTGTTTAGAAATAGCTTGTTGGAAAATATTTTATGTTTGTTCTTGTGAGCCAAGATATTTTCATGTAGAGAACCCTAGGTGGGTGAAGGTTTCCTTGTATCTTAGCTTCATTCATAAATTTCTTCAAAAGGATGTATTTGGATTCTCAATCCGAAACTTGGTTAGTGAGAGTGAATTTCTGGCCAAAATTTATTATTTATCAATTCCAACTGTTCCATTCTCTTAACCCTCTCTTGGGCTTCAAATTTTTGTATTTGCTAAGGCACTAATAGATACTATAATGTCGCTCCATTATCTTCCAAATTTTTATTTGAGTCCATCTGTAGGGGAGCCTGAATGATTTGTTGATTGTTCCCTGCAATTGAGGGATAGATCATGGTGTCTGTCATTGGTACCACACTCTAAGGATTAGCTATGGGTTGAGGGGCCACGGGAAGGTAGAGCAGAGGTGGTATGGAAAGGAGAGGTGTGAGGATGAAAGGGGAGGGATTAAAGAAAGGGGAAAAAGGAAGAGTTGGGCCCATAGGGTGAGAGTGCTAAGGGAGGAGATACAGGATTGGGGTTATGAAGGAGGAGGAGGGAGATGGAGATGAATAGAGTTACTATTATAAGTGTGACATGTCGTTTGGATGTATATGTTATGAACACTTGTTCATAGATGGAAATTTTGGTGGAATTTTGTTTACATTGCGAAAAAGTTTGATTTTTATGGGCATCGATTTTTTGACTTGAAAAGATAATGATTTTTGTAAAAAATCAGACATCATGATTTTTTCACATTGTGAGGGTTTAGAGTCATAAAGGCCAATTTTTGGTTTTCTGGGGGTCATTTTCTTTTGCAGCTGTTTGGGAATGAGAGGGAGAGGGTTTACGATCATCAACAAGCTGGTTTAAGAGAGCCAAAATCTTGTTTTTATCACCATCAAATTATTTTTAATTGGAGCATGGATCAATTGCTGGTTTCCTACGGTGTTGGTCATATCAAATCCCATGTATTTCTTTAAATTCCACCCTCTTACCTTCCTTTTTCTTAGATTTTTGCAGGGTTTTTGAAGTCCATGTTTGCTTGCCTCTTATTATAATTTTCCATGGCTCAAAGAACAATTTAGACGTTTGCTTTTTGTTTAACATGAAGCTGTTTTTTTTTCAACATTGTTTGATTTTAATTTTTTTCCATATTTTTGGTCCCAAGGTTCAAGTTGGAGGTTTAGCATTGCCTTGCCAACATGCAAAAGGATTTGGATCTGATTTGTTAGTATGGTGAACTTGAGGATGGGACAAGCCATCAAAGGTTGTCTTGCAAATTGTGTGGCCAACCTATGATAGGAGGGATTAGTTAGTTGAAGTACCACTTGGCTAAATCCTAGGGCATGATGTTGTGATTTGCACTAAATCAATCTCAGAGATTATGAGGATGACCCAAGATGTCATTTATGAGAAGGATGGAAAAAGGGAAGGGTCAGCTGCTAACAAAGCCAAAGCTATCATTGGTGGAGTGTCTAATGTAATGTCCCAAATTTTACATTGGGTCACAATGGCCAAATCACATTTTCCATATTCATGAAAGTTGTCAAAGGGATGCTAAAAGTCAAATAATTGCCAAGGTGGAAAATCACTAGTTTCCTAGCTTGGGGGTGGAATCTTTGAGATTTGGAATAAGGGGGGTAATAAATGATGTTTAGACATTAGAAGGGGATAAATATTTAATACTGTAGCTTATTAAATAAATACAAGAAAAAATGGAAGTGACAATGGAGCATGAAGACACATGGAGACTATGGGGCCCACACTATCTAGAATTCCTATGTTAAATGGTATCTTTCTCTTGCAAATTTGAATATATGGGAAGTCTAATGTTTTTGTATGGATTATAATGTTAATATGCCTGCCCATATACTTCATAGGTCGAATTTGGGATGAATTGTAACTTACATGGGAGAGGAAGAGCCAAATGGGAGTTTCATGGACACTTGGCTAGATTCCCCTTATATTTATGACATCTATGACACCAATGATGGCGATTCTATGACAGTTATGACACAAGTCAGATTTGAAGGCTGACATACTGACATACTGACATGTCAGGGCTGAATAGAGCATCTTAAAGGTCGAATTTGGGAGTTGGAGAAGGCCATGAGGCTCCTACTCAAATTTGGGAGAAGAGGGAAGGTGAGGAGAGAGGCCACATGGCATAGCATGAGCAGCCACACCAATTCGACTTGGCTTTGGTTTATGGATGGATTTGGAACCTTAGAAGGCTAATAATATTTATAAAATACAGGGATCAGCCATGAGAAGAAGCTTTTGCTCATTTGTGAAATTGTCATTTGTGAATTGTGAGAGCTAGTGGATGACTAGTTTTCTTGCTTAAGCCAATTTCGAGGGTGAAAGATTCCCATCCTAGTTGGTGTTTGGAAAGGCCACTCAGGTATTTCATGGAACTTTAATGGAGTCTTATTTCCAGGTGTAAGCTACAGGAAAGCATGTGGATTCTTCTATTGCAACACTCTCTCTCAACTATTTCCAGTTTTCACACCATATTCATGCCAATGCAGGGATTGCGCTTTGGGTGAGCTATTGATCTCTTTGGAGAAGATTATAATGCCAATTAAATTATGTGCTGATGTATATGCTCTATATTTCATGTTCATAAAACTCTCAGGTCGAAATACCCAAAAAAATTCATGTAAAAATGTTGAACAATGAAGAAATAGTGTCATTTCCCCACTATCTTGTTGTGAACCATTGTAATGTTGATGATTTCGAATTGGGAGAGCCTTTCATTGTCCATTTCTGATTGTAATCAGTTCAATATTCTCTGTTTTTCGTTCTTAGAAAGTTTCAAGTCGAAATTCCCAAGAGTTATATGTCAAAATGACTTTTAATGAGCAAACAATGACCATTTCCACTCCATTTTGGTATATGCCATGGTAATGCTTATTATTTTGAATGGAGGAATGTATCTCTGATAAATGTATGATGGATGGACTGTAGTTAATGTGTATTTCAAGTCTCTTGTTCAGTTTTTAAGCATTGGAATCGATTTTACTCATTTATATTGCATTGGGTGAAGATTTGGTGCATTTTCCCCAAGGGTCGAAATTGTGACTTGGGAGTTGTTTTGGAAAGAGTCATAACAGCCTGTATAAACTGAACCATGATGCATATGAGACTTTGAAAAGGTCCCTTACACATACCCAGCTTCTGTTCAAAAATTCAAGTGACTTTGGGATCATTTGTGAAGCCATTTCCGACAATTACCCAGGGGGAATTGGAACCCCAATTTGCTAGTAAAGACTCTTACTTTGAACAGAACATTAAACAAGCTTGCAGAAGTAATTGGGAGGTCACAGAACATACATGAGCATGATATTTAAGTTATATTATCAGTCATGTACCTTCAGAAAAAATTTGGAAGCATTTGGGTCAATTTGGAGGTCTAGACATCAAAACTAGTCAAGAGCCAAAATTGTGAAAAAGTTGAAAAATTGGGCATTTTAATAAAATTCCAAAAAGGGGACATTACAGTGGTATTAGAGCATGATTTTGGCACCTGATGTGGTCTGATATTTATGAGTACAATAATTCAGTGACCACCATTATATATTGAAACCAAAAGTGCTTTTGTTGAAGAGGAAAAAAACAGTAGGAGAAGAAGACAATTTTTTGGAAACTATGACTAGGCATGAAAAGAGAACCTCATATGATGGTGAGGAGATAATAAAAAACATGGAACCTATATTTGAAGACATGACCAAGAATATTATGAAAGGATTTGAATTTTTGGCTATCCAAAGTTGGGAAAACTATATTTATTTTAAGAAAACCAAGGGGAAAAAAGCATCAGTTTACTTGAAGGAGCAAAAGGAGGAGACCCATGAACCACCTAGTTCTGAAATAGGTGGAGTAGAAGAATTAGTACATGAAGATCAAAATTCACTCCCAAGTGACTCTGAAAAATACGAAGAGACATCACATGAGTATGAAGAAGTTTTATTGAAAATACTGAAGATAATTTTGAGACACATGCTACCTTGGAAATGAAACAAAGAGCATCTACTGATGGATGCTTGAACTATGAAAGAGTACCTACTGATGGGTGCTCACAACTCTATGTTGGTGACATAGAGATCAGATTTCAAAATGTTGCTGCAAGCGAAAATTCCATTAAACATGAAAATGAAGACCTTGTAGCAGTTGAAGAAGAAACAAGATCAACTTCCCCATCACCACTTGAGCTTCATGAAGTTGGTCCAAGCAAGAAGGAAGAAGATGAGGAGGTTCATTTGCAAGAGCCTCATTTTCTTGAAGGGTCCTTAAAGATGAATGGAAATAATATCCAAGAGGCCCTTAGCATACTCCATGACACTCAAGCATTGGTATCAAATTCTTGTTGGAGAGCTACTTCCTTGGAGGATCCATCCTTCCTTGAAGACNNNCCTACCTGTATGGATACTTTACATTATGACAATTTTTCACTTACTGATCATTTGGGTGAGTTGGTTCTTTCTCCTACATCCTACACTTCTAAATTTTACAGCAGTCATCCTAACGAAGTATGGGTGAAAGGTTTCTTTTTTATGGTGCCACATGAAGAGCATGGACATTTTATTTCTCCTTTTGATGATGGAATTATTGGAGGACATTATTATTCACATTTGCAGCAACATTCTTTGTTACTTTCTGATGATGCACATCTACATGGATGCACCTATGATATGCATTTGAGTCACTTGAAGACTCATGGTTTTTATTGCTCAACACTTGGTTCATTTGATGTTTGAGGAACTTCATCCAACACTAGGGTGAATATACTTATGATAGGAGAAAAGTTTTGTTACTAGCCACATACATTGTTATATCTTTATGATTCACTCATTCATGGATGTATGGGTAAGACTTCTTTGAGTCATTTGAAGTCTCCTTGTTTTTGTTGCTCACTATTTGGTTCAAATTTGAGTGGAGATTCTTCATTCACTTCTTGGATGAAAGAATACATGGTTGAATATTTTGATGCATATCAATTCCTTTTGGAGAAGCATTATAGGACATGGGATACTCACCTATGTCATTGGAGCAGATTTGATTGGTCACTTGAAGCATGCATGTACTTGGCAAATGGTAGTCTACTCACTGAGAGGTATAAGCACTTTCATGATTTCTTGGTGAGGAACCTCCTTGATGTACATTCTTATTATGTTGTTATATACTTTGATGATATATATTATGCACTCATGATGTTTGGAAGAATGCATACAAGAAAATGGGATCTAGGAATTCTCTTTCCAAATGGTCTGGGTTGGAGAGCACTCTTAATTCTTGGAGTGCAATGCAAGCAATGGGACCCTGGGATAGTTTTTAGTCCCATTGATTTCAAATTCTTTGGGAAAAAAGCAGTATGCGAGATGGATTCCCCATTTAGTAAGGTGATTTTAATCAGAGTAGTGCAGTAGCAAGAATGGTGGTTCCTCTCTGAAATCTTCATGAAATCTAAAAGACTCAAGGTGGGCAGCTCAGTGGCAACTTCAAAGAATCATACAGAAAGCAGGTTCTTCAACAACCATGTTTGAAATTGCTTGAGGACAAGCAATATTGGGAAGGGAGGATTTGTAATGTCCCAAATTTTACATTGGGTCACAATGGCCAAATCACATTTTCCATATTCATGAAAGTTGTCAAAGGGATGCTAAAAGTCCAATAATTGCCAAGGTGGAAAATCACTAGTTTCCTAGCTTGGGGGTGGAAGCTTTGAGATTTGGAATAAGGGGGATAATAAATGATGTTTAGACATTAGAAGGTGATAAATATTTAATAATGTAGCTTGTTAAATAAATACAAGAGAAAATGGAAGTGACAATGGAGCATGAAGACACATGGAGACTATGGGGCCCACACTAGCTAGAATTCCTATGTTAAATGGTATCTTTCTCTTGCAAATTTGAATATATGGGAAGTCTAATGTTTTTGTATGGATTATAATGTTAATATACTTGTCCATATACTTCATAGGTCGAATTTGGGATGAATTGTAACTTACATGGGAGAGGAAGAGTCAAATGGGAGCTTCATGGACACTTGGCTAGATTCCCCTTACATTTATGACATCTATGACACCAATGATGGAGATTCTATGACAGTTATGACACAAGTCAGATCTGAAAGCTGACATACTGACATACTGACATGTCAGGACTAAATAAAGCATCTTAGAGGTCAAATTTGGGAGTTGGAGAAGGCCAAGAGGCTCCTACTCAAATTTGGGAGAAGAGGGAAGGTGAAGAGAGAGGCCACATGGCATAGCATGAGTAGCCACACCAATTCGACTTGGCTTTGGTCTATGGGTGGATTTGGAACCTTAGAAGGCTAATAATGTTTATAAAATACAGGGATCAGCCATGAGAAGAAGCTTTTGCTCATTTGTGAATTGTGAGAGCTAGTGGATGACTAGTTTTCTTGCTTAAGCCAATTTCGAAGGTGAAAGATTTCCATCCTAGTTGGTGTTTGGAAAGGCCACTCAGGTCTTTCATGGAGTTTTATTTGCAGCTGTAAGCTACAGGAAAGCATGTGGATTCTTCTATGGCAGCACTCTCTCTCAACTATTTCCAGTTTTCCCACCATATTCATGCTGTTGGACACAATGTTTACACTGAGAGGGGGGTGAATTAGTGTAAAGCCAATTTTAAAACTTTTCTTAACTTGTCACAATTAACTACCAATTCATCACTCCACTATTCTACCAGTTTCATAATCATTTCATAGACATCTTTCACTTCATCATTCACATATCATAAGCATTTGAATCATCAAGAACCATGACACAAACGAACACAACACCATATAATTTTGTAATCTTTTTGTATTAGTTTTGGACCGGCTACAACCGTGAGGTAAAATCAGCACCTATTGATACAAAAAGCACCTACTGTTCATCCAGGACCCTGCCTGGTTTTCTTAGACCTTGCTAAGAAAGGTTTGAGGTATCCTAACCTCAGAAGCAAGACAAGCTTGCTTTTACAATTAACGCTCACTGTCACATCATCTCATCAATCACATCAACATCACTTGTCTCTTCAATCTGCTATCAACTATCTCTGCTCATGCTCATCTGCTCATCATCTCTGTTCATCATCAACGCTTCTCATCGTCTCAATCTCTGCTCAAGTATCTTTGCACATCGATCTCTGCTGCTCATCGATACTGCTAATCATCTGCTCATCAATCATCTGTTTATCTGCTCATCACTGCTGCTGGTCATCTGCTCATCAACCATGTCATCTACACTGCTGCAATACTACAAAGTCTGCTCTTCAACACTGCTTGTCAAGTCATCAAACATAAAGTTTTGAACATCATCAAGGTCTGATCATCATCAAGGTTTAGGCTGTGTATTGATCATATAGGGTGTACCTCCACATCATAGTATGCAACATCATCATCATAGGATATTCAATCTAGAAGCTCATGATCAAAGTGCGCAACGTATGTCCTCATCATCAAACATGGTCTGTCAAACTGAACATGTCATCAAGATACCGGAATCACCATCAATGTCTAGAACATCATCATAGGGTTTGCATTATAGTGTGCAAGGCATCTTCAACATCATATCATCATGTACAAGTGTGTATGCATTGTGTATGCATCATCCTCCTAAGGGTGTTCATCATGGAGCATAGGAGAGCATGCATCACCAACACAGTGTGTATGTGCATCATCAAATCATCATCAACATATCATGTATATCATATACAACATCATTGTAAACATTACACTATTGTATATTGTATGCATCACTGTTGTATCCTTGACTGTTTATACACCACTGGAAAGATCTACTCATTTCATCGTTCATGTACCATTGCATGTACTGTACATTCACTCAACCACTGTATATACTATATGGATGTGTATGTCTATGTAAGAACCCCAACCAAGGTCATAAATAAGACTGAGAAAAGCTTCAAACAATGGACTATGTGTGCATGGAAGTATCACACATCCCCAGCCTTCTTTACCTTCTGTCACACTGTTCTTCAATAGTTCTTTGATTCATCTCTGCTTCAAACCTCAGTCATCACTGTTAATATTCTTGAATAAATTACTTCCTCTCAAGCTTAGTAAAGATCACTGTGAGCATGGCATATAAGATGCTAATAGGACGCATTGTAGTCCAAACCTCTTAGAGTATGCTTTTATGATTTCAGACTATTCAAGATACAACCCTTCCTCTTAGTCTTTATAATGCAACTTATGCCAAAAATATATTCAACACGATGTCTACAAAAACTTACTTGACTTGGGACTTTTGAACATACTAAGTTCACCTATTGTTGTCTTTGTGAGAATGCTCTGAGTAGAATGTCTTCACCAATCTGACTTGATGTCAGTGCTTCCAAAACATTGTATGCTTTGAATTCTTCTCTGTGTATGTCTGCTTAAGTTCACACTGTTCAAGGCTCGGTTCCACCATCAAAACTTGGGCTATTTAACCTCATAAATTCATCCTGTAACCTTCTGCAGGAGCTTGGACCAATCATGTACCTTTAGACTGTATCTATGATGTAGATGACGTTGAAAACTGGAGACTACAATAGAATTGTGGAAAAGCCTCAAGACAATTCAGATGCTGGTAAAAACCATCAATTTCGGGACTGTATGAAGTGAATGCTGCTCCAAAACATGACAGTTTATTCCCCAAAAAAATCTATGTGGAAGGTTCGGATCTAGTAGCAGTAACCTATCACTCAGACTATGGATGATCTCCAAGAATTCGGGTTGTTCTGCTGAAAAAAAAAAACCTTGGACTGTTCAGGTGCTAGAGGACCTAAATTGGGACTGTTTGAAAGCTTGTGAAAACGCCAGGACATGTCCAAGAGTGGACCGTCAATTTGCAGCAAGGAGATAAGTGTAAAAAGCCTCCAACCTCTGGATCTAGCAGCAGAGATCAAGCCCAAAAAATATATCCTCCAACTGTGGAAGAAATCGAGATTGTGTTTTTTCTTTGACTGTTCCTCTGAATTTCCTCAGTCCACCAGCCTCAGCCAACGAATTCACATTGCAAAAATGAGGATATTACAGGGTATTTATACTCATTTTCCACCATGATTTTGGGGCCGACTTATATTTAAAATAAACAAAATTTTATTTCTTTATTTTAATTAAAGGAATGGTCAACGTTGGAGGAATTAGGTTGGCCGACTTTAAAGTGTTAGACCACTTTATACTTCAAGTGGCTTGGATCATTTTAATGTCATTGTATCATCATTTGATGGGGTTTTAGGGTTTGTCTTCAAGCCATTAAGGTCACCACATCACAAAACCAAGGGTTATAACTTATGTCCGCCCAAAACCCAAGGTGACGCCACACAACATCTTCATCCCTCCTTCAAAGGTACAAGGACCATCAAGTGCAAATAAGTGTGTACAAGTGTCCAAGCGCCATCATATGTGTGTGGATGCCTTCATCATGCCATCTAATCACATCAAGAGCAAGCAATGGGTTTCATGATCTTTGTAAGGGCATCAAGATCATCATCAAGGGTTCCAAGTCTTCATTAAGTCATCAAGGACTTTTAATCCAAGAAATGTGGGTCCAAAGGCTTCTTCATCAAGCAAGAGGCATCATGGGCTTCTTCAACCACCTTAGCCACGCAAGGGGACCTCTATGGGTCAAGATCCATCATGACATCACCTGTGGGGTTGCCAGACCTTCTCTTAGGGTACCATGACACCATCAGAGCATGAATGACCACAAAATTGGTCATTAATGCTTCTCCAACCCATCTAGGGCTTCTCCAACTTCTGTAAGATTTTCAGGACCATCTCCAGGGTCTTCAACGCCATCAGCAGGGTTTCAACATCTTTAGCAAGGTGGTGGCATCAAGATTCAAGCTTGTGGGTACATGGACCTTGTCAACTAGGTACAAGGTGCTTCAAGGCACAAACCCACTCTGTAAGGGATCAAGGCACTGTAGGTGGGACCTGGTGGCATCAATGACATCCCGTGGGGCCACTGCAAGTCCATGTTGGCATTAATGACAATTTCATCAACAATCTCCCCCTTTGTCATTGATGACAACAACTCATGCTCCCCCTATGAGCATGCTCCCCTTTTGTTTGCATCTCTCCCTTTGTCTTCATCTCTCCCCCTTTGGCATCAATGGCAAAGGGTGTCCACATACATGTATCTGAAATCACTGATCACTGGTATTTGCTCCCCCTGTCAACATGCACGATCCTAGGACCTGTCTGTATACCTGGAGTAACCATCCTTTCTCCGTTGAGTTCATCCTCCAGCCTAATGAACTCAAGGTGTGCTAAGGTCTTTGTGAGACCTTACACTTGGCTTGCCATATGGCAGCCATCCTCCTGCTCTGATCAACTTCTCCTATCTACAACTGCTCGGTCTTCTTCATCCATACTTGCTTTTTGGAATCTGTCCTTTCAGCATTTGTTCCTTCATCTGTACTCTCTTTCCTTGATGAGTTGTATAGGAAACTTCTCACGTGTTGTTTCTGGGTACTCCAACAATCTTGAGCTTTGTGCCCAAGTCCATTGCAGCTATAACACCTCATTGTGCGACAATATGTAGCAATGTGACCAACATTGTTGCATGTCCAACACCTGACTAAGCTATTGGAACTTCCAACACTTCTTTGATCAAATTCATTTCTCCATGCCTGAGAGTGTCCCTGACTATAGGAATTTGTCTTATGATCTTCAAATCTTCTTGCTGATGTATATGAAGTACTCTTTATTGGTTGACTTCTTTGACTTGCACATTCTTGGGCTTTGTGGCCAAACCCACTGCAGGTGTAGCATCTAAATGTGTGACATGTGGCAGCAACATGTCCGACTTGATTACATGTCCAACATCTTACTGAGTCATTGGGGCTTCCAGCCCTTCTTCTTCCATAGAATCTACAATCCATAGCCTTATGGCCAAAGTTAGAACAAAAATAACAATAACCTATGAAGCCACTTTCATACCTGGGTCTTGGAGTTGTTTCTTTTATGAGGTTGCTTTGAGGAATAGACCTAACTCCTTGTTTCATCTTTGAACTTCCAAAGTCCTTGTTGTCATGTGCAGGTGCATAGGGAGCAGCTTTGGACGTTGATGGACCTGCTTCTAGAGTCTTCAGAGACCAAGTGTCATCTTCAGATTTTTCTTTGTTCTTCTTGTAACCAAGACCAGTTTTGTCGAGTGGAGATCTTTGGCAATCTAAGATCTTATCTAGGACAATTGAACTGTCCTGGAACTTGACCAAGGCTTCGTTCTTCTTACCTTTCTTCTTGAGACCAACTACCTCCATTTCCAACTTCTGGACTGTCTCCTCCTTTTCTTCCAGCTGACTCTTCAGGATTTCTTCTATCCTCTTGGCTTCCTCCAGCTGAGTCTTCAGATCATGATTGACCTTTCTAGTTTCTTCAAGCTCTTGCACAGGATTTTCTAGTTCTTCCTTTTGACTGATCAATTCAGTCTTTAATTGTTCAACTACAGCATCCTTGTCTTTCATTCGATCTCTCAACTCTTTGTCCTTGTCTTTGAGCTTTACAAGCAACACTTTCATTGACATGGTCTTCTGCTGATATTCATTCAAGGAGTCCAAGATTTTCTTTTTGAATCTTGTGAAGTCACTCTGGGTCAAATTTACTGTGTTCGGAAACCAGTTGGCTCTGAGATCAATATTCAACAACGTGAGATGTATCTCATGTGCAGTCTTTGATAGCCCTTCATCATCTTCTGCAAGAACCTTCTCAATTTCATCACACAAGCTATCATTATAATCACAAGAGTCATTCCTTTACTGTAGTCATCTTCTTGATTGATCTATTCCGTGGGCTTGTCTTCTGGTTCCTGATCTGTCTTTTCGAGTTCTGGTCTTGCCTTTTGATACTCACTCTCCAACTTGAACCATAGGTCTTTTGCTGAAGTGTACTCTCCTACACTTTCCTTCACTGAGCTGGGAAGTCCATCCATGAGGAACTTCAAGGCTGTGGTGTTGTCCTTCTTTGCTTCCTTCTGTGCAGCTGATTTTCCTTTGTTGTTTGATGGAGCGGGTGGATTGATAACAATTTCCCAAATACCAAACTTCTTCAGACAAGCCTTCATTTTGCTCCTCCAACTGAAATAATCTGTAATATCAAGTATAGGCACGTAATTGCTGGATGACTCTTTTCTTTTCCTCCATTGTGTCTAAGGATCTCCTTTAAGCTTGCTAGGCTTGTGACGAAGGTCTGCTCTGATACCAATTGTTGGACATAATGTTTACACTGAGAGGGGGGTGAATCAGTGTAAAGCCAATTTTAAAACTTTTCTTAACTTGTCACAATTAACTACCAATTCATCACTCCACTATTCTACCAGTTTCATAATCATTTCATAAACATCTTTCACTTCATCATTCACATATCATAAGCATTTGAATCATCAAGAACCATGACACAAAAAAACACAACACCATATAATTTTGTAATCTTTTTGTATTAGTTTTGGACTGGCTACAACTGTGAGGTAAAATCAACACCTATTGATACAAAGAGCACCTACTCTTCATCTAGGACCCTACCTGGTTTTCTTAGACCCTGCTAAGAAAGGTTTGAGGTATCCTAATCTCAGAAGCAAGACAAGCTTGCTTTTACAATTAAAGCTCACTGTCACATCATTTCATCAATCACATCAACATCACTTGTCTCTTCAATCTGCTATCAACTATCTCTGCTCATGCTCATCTGCTCATCATCTCTGTTCATCATCAACGCTTCTCATCGTCTCAATCTCTGCTCAAGTATCTTTGCACATCGATCTCTGTTGCTCATCGATACTGCTAGTCATCTGCTCATCAATCATCTGTTTATCTGCTCATCACTGCTGCAGGTCATCTGCTCATCAATCATGTCATCTAAATTGCTGCAATACTACAAAGTCTGCTCTTCAACACTGCTTGTCAAGTCATCAAACATAAAGTTCTGAACATCATCAGGGTCTGATCATTATCAAGGTTTAGGCTGTGTATTCATCATATAGGGTGTACCTCAACATCATAGTATGCAACATCATCATCATAGGATATTCAATCTAGAAGTTCATGATCAAAGTGCACAATGTATGTCCTCATCATCAAACAAGGTCTGTCAAACTGAACATGTCATCAAGATACCAGAATCACCATCAAGGTCTAGAACATCATCATAGGGTTTGCATCATCATAGGTTTTGCATTATAGTGTGCAAGGCATCATCAACATCATATCATCATGTACAAGTGTGTATGCATTGTATATGCATCATCCTCCCAAGGGTGTTCATCATGGAGCATAGGAGAGCATGCATCATCAAAGCATGCATCACCAACACAGTGTGTATGTGCATCATCAAATCATCATCAACATATCATGTATATCATATACAACATCATTGTAAACATTACACTATTGTATATTGTATGCATCACTGTTGTATCCTTGATTGTTTATACACCATTGGAAACATTTACTCATTTCACTGTTCATGTACCATTGCATGTACTGTACATTCACTCAACCACTGTATATATTATATGGATGTGTATGTCTATGTAAGAACCCCAATCAAGGTCATAACTCGGACTGAGGAAAGCTTCAAACAATGGACTATGTGTGCATGGAAGTATCACACATCCCTAGCCTTCTTTACCTTTTGTACACTGTTCTTCAACAGTTCTTTGATTCATCTCTGCTTCAGACCTCATTCATCACTGTTAATATTCTTGAATACATTACTTCCTCTCAAGCTTAGCAAAAATCACTGTGAGCATGGCACACAAGATGCTAATAGGACGCATTGTAGTCCAAACCTCTTAGAGTATGCTTTTATGATTTCAGACTATTCAAGATACAACCCTTCCTCTTAGTCTTTATAATGCAATTTATGCCAAAAATATATTCAACACGATGTCTGCAAAAACTTACTTGACTTGGGACTTTTGAACATACTAAGTTCACCTACTGTTGTCTTTGTGAGAATGCTCTGAGTAGAATGTCTTCACCAATCTGACTTGATGTCGGTGCTTCCAAAACATTGTATGCTTTGAATTCTTCTCTGTGTATGTCTGCTTAAGTTCACACTGTTCAAGGCTTGGTTCCACCATCAAAACTTGGGCTATTTAACCTCATAAATTCATCCTGTAACCTTCTGCAGGAGCTTGGACTGATCATGTACCTTTAGACTGTATCTATGATGTAGATGACGTTGAAAACTGGAGACTGCAATAGAATTGTGGAAAAGCCTCAAGACAATTCAGATGTTGGTAAAAACCATCAATTTTGGGACTGTATGAAGTGAATGCTACTCCAAAACGTGACAGTTTATTCCCCAAAAAAATCTATGTGGAAGGTTCGGATCTAGCAGCAGTAACCTATCACTCAGACTATGGATGATCTCCAAGAATTCGGGTTGTTCTGCTGAAAAAAAATCTTGGACTGTTCAGGTGCTAGAGAAGACCTAAATCGGGATTGTTTGAAAGCTTGTGAAAACACTAGGACATGTCCAAGAGTGGACCGTCAATTTGCAGCAAGGAGATAAGTGTAAAAAGCCTCCAACATCCGGATCTAGCAGCAGAGATCAACCCCAAAAAATATATCCTCCAACTGTGGAAAAAATCGAGACTGTGTTTTTCCTTTGACTGTTCCTTTGAATTTCCTCAGTCCACCAGCCTCAGCCAACGAATTCACATTGCAAAAATGGGGATATTACTGGGTATTTATACTCATTTTCCACCATGATTTTGGGGCCGACTTGTATTTAAAATAAACAAAATTTTATTTCTTTATTTTAATTAAAGGAATGGTCAACGTTGGAGGAATTAGGCTGGCCGACTTTTAAGTGTGAAACCACTTTATACTTCAAGTGGCTTGGATCATTTTAATGTCATTGTATCATCATTTGATGGGGTTTTAGGGTTTGTCTTCAAGCCATTAAGGTCACCACATCATCAAAACCAAGGGTTATAACTTATGTCTGCCCAAAACCCAAGGTGACCCCACACAACATCTTCATCTCTCCTTCAAAGGTACAAGGACCATCAAGTGCAAATAAGTGTGTACAAGTGTCCAAGCGCCATCATATGTGTGTGGGTGCCTTCATCATGCCATCTAATCACATCAAGAGCAAGCAATGGGTTTCATGATATTTGTAAGGGCATCAAGATCATCATCAAGGGTTCCAAGTCTTCATTAAGTCATCAAGGACCTTTAATCCAACAAGTGTGGGTCCAAAGGCTTCTTCATCAAGCAAGAGGCATCATGGGCTTCTTCAACCACCTTCGCCACGCAAGGGGACCTCTATGGGTCAAGATCCATCATGACATCACCTGTGGGGTTGCCAGACCTTCTCTTAGGGTACCATGACACCATCAGAGCATGAATGACCACAGAATGGGTCATTAATGCTTCTCCAACCCATCTAGGGCTTCTCCAACTTCTCTAAGATCTTTAGGACCATCTCCAGGGTCTTCAACGCCATCAGCAGGGTCTTCAACATCTTCAGCAAGGTGGTGGCATCAAGATTCAAGCTTGTGGGTACATGGACCTTGTCAACTAGGTACAAGGTGCTTCAAGGCACAAACCCACTCTGTAAGGGATCAAGGCACTGCAGGTGGGACTTGGTGGCATCAATGACATCCCGTGGGGCCACTGCAAGTCCATGTTTCCATCAATGACAATTTCATCAACACATGCCAATGGAGGGATTGCGCTTTGGTTGAGCTATTGATCTCTTTGGGGAAGATTATAATGCCAATTATATTATGTGCTGATGTATATGCTCTATATTTCATGTTCAGAAGACTCTCAGGTCGAAATACCCAAAAGAATTCATGTAAAAATGTCGAACAATGAAGAAATAGTGTCATTTCCCCACTATCTTGTTGTGAACCATTGTAATGCTGATGATTTCGAATTGGGAGAGCCTTTCATTGTCCATTTCTGATTGTAATCAGTTCAATATGCTCTGTTCTTTATTCTCAAAAAGTTTCAAGTCGAAATTCCCAAGAGTTGTATGTCAAAATGACTTTTAATGAGCAAACAATGACCATTTCCACTCCATTTTGATATATGCCATGGTAATTCTTATTATTTCGAATGAAGGAATGTATCTCTGATAAATGTATGATGGATGGACTGTAATTAATGTGTATTTCAAGTCTCATGTTCAGTACTTAAGCATTGGAATCCATTTTACTCATTTTTATTGCATTGGGAGAAGATTTGGTGCATTTTCCCCAAGGGTCGAAATTGTGACTTGGGAGTTTTTTTGGAAAGAGTCATAACAACCTGTATAAACTGAACCATGATGCATATGAGACTTTGAAAAGGTCCCTTACACATACCTAGCCTCTGTTCAGAAATTCAAGTGACTTTGGGATCATTTGTGAAGCCATTTTCGACAATTACCCAGGGGGAATTGGAGCCCCAATTTGCTAGTAAAGACTCCTTCTTTGAACAGAACATCAAACAAGTTTGCAGAAGTAATTGGGAGGTCAAAAAACATACATGAGAATGATATTTAAGTTATATTATCAGTCATGTACCTTCAGAGAAAATTTGGAAGCATTTGGGTCAATTTGGAGGTGTAGACATCAAAACTAGTCAAGCGCCAAAATTGTGAAAAAATTGGAAAATTTGGTGTTTTAATAAAATTCCAAAAAGGGGACATTACAGCTAAATCCTCTAGAACCACATGCAAACTTTTGTAGATCTGAAGTAATTAACATCTATAAAGTTAAGTTTGTTAATTTGAGTTGAGGCAGATGTTTGTTTGTGATGAGTGGCATGATTGTGCATGTAGTACAAGATAGAATGGGTCATCCTTCTCAAACAAATGTACACCAATTCCTTTTGGGAAGGAATGCAAGAAGTGTACACGGTGTTATCGACTAGATTGCACTTAGTTGGATTTTCAAGTGAGCCACCAAAGATGAACAAGTACTTGTTCAGATTCTAAGTTCAGAAGTCCATTCATGCCTCCCAAGGCCCCCTTTTTCATTTTTTCACCACATGTTGATTCATGAATGGGTGTGTGTACTTGCTAGAATGATAAACTCTTATAATGATTTACACAAGTAACTATGCTAAAGTACATTTGTATAGGAAATGATCATGTTCAAAATTATGATATTTATTATGGTTATGATCTTGATGCTACTAATAAATATTTGTGATGATGCATGTGACACTATATGAGGATGGTATGATGGTTATGCTAATATGAAAGATTCATACAAGATTAAGCTTAGGTTCCCTCGATAAATCAAGGGAAAAGGGTGTTGCCATACCCGGCCCATCAGGTATTCCATATTCTACATTATAATATCCAAAAATAGAATTTCTCTGTAGAATACCACTTTTTGGTATTCTAAGAATCGCATCAGGACAAGGTATTATTCTTTTTCCCCATTCTTTATCACATTGCAACGACACTATGAAAAGATACTGGTGCAAAAAGTTCAATGAGACATGATAATGATGTCATCATGCCATGATAGTGATTTCTGCATGGAAGCATAGATCAAAAGGGAGGACTCTCTATCCCTTATTATGATTCATTCATTCTCCTTTTATAGATTAAGGAAGTTTAACATATTATGTTGTGACATGTTTTTGCAATAGATTTATGATATGACAGTTTTCTTTTATATATCTATATGACTGAAATTGATGAGGAGTAGGCTGATGTTGTGCATATGATGTTATAAGTGTTGCACAACATCCTCTGATGAAGCTATTCTAGGATGACACCTCTTTGCTAACATGTTCTTGATAGTATGTTCTGGTAGAGATGGAAGGCATCTAAATAGTTGCCAAGCTAAGTCACCTAACATGGGGACACAAGACACAGGGATTCGAGTGTCTGACACAGACACGCTGACCCCCAGAATCAGGACACGTTATATATATATATTTTTGTAAAATTATATATATTAAAATTATAGACATATAGATCCAAATTTTTACAAATATTCAATATAAATCAGAATCAATGCAGAATTAACATTAGTATTAGACATTTAAAAATCAAATCAGTAATCACAATGAGATTATGAGACATAAATATCGTAGTCATAGATCAAGATGTCAATACTTAGGAGTCAAAACCATATTTCTCATTGAGTCATGAAAATCAAAATGTATAATGTATTACATAGATGTCGGAATGCCACTGGCAATAGTAAATACAAAAAGGTGTATATCAAAATGGAAGAATGAAGAGTCTCATCTATCAATAGTCCTCGTCCTCCTCCATACCTAAATCAACAAACTCATCACTGCTCTCCTCCTCCACCTCCTCAACCATCTGAGGATCAATATCTGCTGGTGTGGAGGATGACCCCTCCAAAGGATCACTATCATCAAATGTCACCGACTCTAGCACTGGATCATTAAGATCCAGGTTGGCTAATGCCAACTTAGTACTGCTGTCCAAACCCATATCATCAGGAAAGACATCCCACATCTTTGTCTTTCCCTTCACCCACTCCTCCCTCTTCATGTAAATAAGATGAAGGTTGGTGTGCACATACACCATCTTCTCTACTCTGGACTACTCAAGCCTGCTCTTCTTCAAACTGTGCAAGTTGCCATATGTGCTCCAATTCCTCTCACAACTAGAGGATGATGTAAGTTGAGAGATGATCCTCAAGGCTAGTTTCTGTAGAAGAGGGCATGTTGCCCCATGAGTTGCCCACCAATTATAGGGCTTCTTAACTCCCCTGTCTCCAACCACATCATAACTTCCAAATCTCCCAGTAGCAGTGGAAAACTCTACATAGCCCTCCTCCACCTCATCAAGTAAGTCTCTATCTTGAACTAGCCGCCTAAATGCTAGCTTCCTCCCCTGTGAAATCTCTCCATCCATGTGAGGAGGGACTCTATGTGAGGGCTCACCATTGAGCCATTCCTGACTGTAGAACTTGGGGTTCAAGGAGTGGGCCAAGCAATGTAAAGGTGTGCAATTCTTATCCCACTTGGAGATAAGAATATCCTGAATGGTGGACCATAAGTTCTCTGTTGATGTCTCATACTCGGGACACTCATTCTCCATAACAATGGTCCTCATGGACTCAATCATGGAATCCCACCCCTCATAAACATCTTGCTAGGATGGGCTGGGCTGTGTTTGCAAAGCGCAACAAAGAAATGAGTGGATCCATGATCTTAATGGTAAGATCCACCCTCTCCCACCAAACATCATCTAATACTGCGTCCTTCACCTTTTTTGAAGCACTTTGATCCGTCTTTCTCCAGAAAGACCAATACTCTGAAATCACCATGGAGCCAAGAACGTTTTTGACCTCCCTCAACCTCTTTAGCATGATGAATGAGGAAGAAAACTGAGTATCTGCAATCTTCAACAATGAAAGATGTGTGTACTCTTTTGTAGATGGTGAGGGAATTTGCGTGGTTTTGTACAAAATTACGGATATGGCGTGCATCCTCAATAATGTTGCCAATCCATGTCACATCTGAAGCAATGGATTTGAGTGCTAAGTTCAAGGAATGGACAATGCAAGATGTCCAAAAAATCTGTAAGAACAAAAACAAAAAGTATAAAATTTAAATGAGTCTACAACGCTAACAAATCAAATCATTGAAATGACATTTCCCCTAGTTAATTTTTTTTGATAAACTTAAAGTTCAAACAATGAGCAAATTAGCAATGAAAGGTGTCCAAAATGAAAATACCTGTGGATATTTACATGCCAGCGGCCTTGCAAACGGGTGCATTGTCTGTGATGATTTGTACACAAGAATCAACACCTACTTCTTCAATGATTTTGATGAATAACTCACCCATAAAATGTGCATCCTTGTATTTCCCAAGAGCATCCGCCACTTTCAAGAACACCGGTCCATTTTGGGAAGATACCATGAAATTGATTAGTGGATGGCGTGCTGGATCCGTCCATCCATTGGAAACAATACTCACTCCCGATGAGGGATGTGTTGCTCTAATTGGCTTAAGAATTTTGTCCACCTCCTTCCTTGCCTTAACCAACAATGTGGTTCTAAGCTTCTCTGAACTAGGACGCACATAACCAAATGGAGCTCGTTCATTAATACTTCGACACATCTCAAAAAACAATGGTGATCGTGCAACATTGAATGAGATGAAGTTGAAGTAGAAAAAGAAAGCAATGGTTAGGTCCACCTCTTCTCGTGCCTCTTGTTGGAAAATCTTGTCCATTGGACCACTTGAAGATGGCCTCTTCTTTGCTGGATGTGCATCACCTCTGCTAGGTGGAAATGGAGGCCGGATGCTAGAGGGTTTCCTTAAGAATGGAAGAGGATCCTCATCCTTTTTCTTGCTTGCTGCTGCTACATTGCCTAAGCCTTCTTGATCCTCCTTTCCCATTTCTCTCCTTTGGGTAACACTCACACCTTTACATGAAGAAATCCCACAAGAAGGAAGGCCCAACAAATGGCCCTTAACTCGGTAGTATGTGCTCTTAAACTTATTCTTGCAAAAATTGCAAGTCCAAGACACGTTGCCTCCCCCACCTAGCTTTGCCCTAGGCCATTCTTTCCTAATCACATATCTCCACTAAGGGTATTTTTTCTCTTGGGCTTGTTGTCTTGCTAAAACAGGGTTCAATGGAGCATGAGCTCCACTAGCAGCAGATGGAGCACTAGCGGGAGGAGTAGAAGAGCTTGTGTTTGGAGGAATAGGAGGGGAGAATAGATGGGGCATTTCTTCCTTTCCTTTGCCCTTTAGCTCCTTCCCTAGCTGAATGGGACATTGTTCTTCTTGTTTGATTGTTGAGCTTGCAATCCACCCAACCAGATCCACCTTCAATGGACTTTAGCAACCTGCCAAAGCCTTCAAATCCTCTTCACCTAACAAAAAAACCTCTTTGAGCTCTCCCAACATGTGCAAATGAAAAAAAAGAGAATCGTGTTTTAAAGAGGGCCCGATCGTCCTTTTCACGGGCTGCGTGTCTTGTTTTTGGGACACGTGTGACAATGCTTGGATACGCGTGTCTAAACACGAGAGACGCTGGACAATCGTGTCGGACACGAACTGTCAGTGTGTCCGTGTCCGACACGCGGACACGGGACACGTAGGTCTAAACCAGTGTGTCCAGTTTCTTAGTTGCAAAGTATATTTGATGGGTGCTGGGCAAAAGTGTGGCTAAAATGTTAAATCTTAATGAGTAGTTGCAAGACTATGTGCATTGTGTCATTATTGATATTGGATTGAAATATGATTTGGTTGAATTTCATGATTATGCAATGTTGCTGACTATTGGACTAAATTTGACTTGTAGGAAAGACGACGTGTTATGGCCTAGTAACTACAAGAAGAAGGTGATGAGACTTGTTCTGGAGGACAAGTAATGAAGTCAACAAGGTTGGAGATCCAGTTAGTATTCAGTGCTTAAGAGAGAGCTGGATAATCAGATGTAGAGTTGGATGCATAGTTCTAGAGGGAGTTGGATGATCAGTTCCAGAGGGAGTTGGATTCTCAGTTCTAGAGGGAGCTTGCTGCAGAGTTCGAGATGAAAGACTTGGGTATGATGCATTATTTCATGGGTGTAGAGGTGTGGCAGAAACCAAACTAGATTTTCCTTAACCAAGGAAATTATGCTGTAGAGATCTTGAAGAGATTTGAGATGATGGATTGTAAACCCATGCCTACACTGATGGTGATGAACCTGAAGTTATTGAGTGATACTTCTTTCGAGACAATTGATGCCACCATGTATAGACAGATAATTGGTTTGTTGATGTATTTGACGAACACAAGGCCAGATATATGCTTTGTGGTGAACACATCGAGTCAGTAGATGGTTGAGTCGAGACGTGTTCACTTGATTGCAATAAAGCATTTGTTGAGGTACCTGAAAGGTAAAGTGGACTACAAACTCAGATATATTTCACATCGTGAGATAAGTCTTCAAGGCTATGTTGTTTCAGATTGGGACAGTAGTGTCGTAGATCGGAAGAGTACATCAGGATGTTGCTTCAATTTGGGATCAACTATAATCTCGTGGCTTTGTAGGAACCATACTATTGTGGCACTCAATACGACTGAGGGAGAGTATATAGCAGCATGTTCAACCAGTAGCTAAGTTGTGTGGCTTCAGAAGTTGCTTACAGGACTGTTTGATCTCGAGTTAGAGGTGACTTGTATTTTCTGTGACAACTAGAGTTTCATAAAGTTGTCCGAGAACCTTGTGTTTAATGACAAGTCCAAGCATATTGAGATCAAGGACCATTATATCTGAGACATGGTACAAAAGGGACCTGTGAAACTTCACTATATTGCGACAAACGAGCAGATAATCGATGTGTTGACCAAGCCTTTGTCGAAGGTGAAGTTTGAGTACTTCAGGGACAAGTTTGGTGTGGTGTAGGACAACTTCCCTACCTGCGAGGAAGTGTTGAGTTGCAGATGCGATTCTAGGGACTGTAGCATATAGAGTGTGGTAACAACATATAGTCAATCACGGGAACATTACCGAATGAGGCACAAGTCGGCTTGACCCCGTAAAGGGTCAGGATACCCAGTCTTCGGGACTGAAAGACCAGGTCATGTGGACTGTTGATGCCCAACTTTCAGGATGAAGGGCCAACTAGTGTGGGTTTGAGGGTTCCTAGCATTATACTAGATGGGTAGTGTGTGCGCACTAGATCGGCTAACCCTCGTGGTTAGAAGCACAGATTCTGTGTGAGTTGGATGCGTGGTGGTGCCAACTAGAAGGGTTAGCTTTCATGTTAGTTATTATGTGTGAGTTGAATATCCAGATTCTATGTGAGCTGGATAGTTACCTGGATTCTGTGTGAGCCGGATGCCCAGATTGTGTGAGTTGGATGCTTAGTTTGACGTGGAACTAGATGAAGTCCTGTAATGACAAGGTACGAAAGGACGATGAGGCTGTACCCACTAGTTAGATGCTATGATGTTGAGGCCTTGGATGCATGACGTGGTTGATGGATTTCTCGTACAGAACTTCTAGTGATGTATAGATTGGCGGAAAGTCAACAAGTAAATGGTCAAGAGTATAGACGTGCAAGAAACAGTATTGAAGATCGTGCCAGAAGATACCTTGCTAAGAGGGAGTGTTGATGCTTGTATATATCAGGGGAAAGCCTGAAGTGACGGAGAATGTCTCCCTCGCTGAGAGGTAGTGTTGATGATGGTGTAGTGTCGGGCAGACATTCCCCATGATTAGGACTAAGGAGAGAATGGGCCATGACCAACTTGAGTATGGTTAAAGAGATTTGTAGAGTCCTATGTGTGCATCTATCTGTGAAGCCTGTGTGGCTCAGATGTGGATTGGCCTATGTGGCTATGGAGATCTTGCTTATGTCTTGAGTGGACATGCCTTAGAGGCTATGATGATGTTGCAGGATCACAGGTACTATCACGTATGGGCTCAGGTATACTTCCAGTAGTGGAGTATTGTTAGTAGGATATGCTGACTCAGATTGGGCTAGTAGTGTAGTAGACCGGAAAAGTACTTCAGGTTACTGCTTCAGCATGGGATCTGTAATGATCTCTTGGTCCAGCAGGAAACAAGGTTCCATAGCACAGAGTACAGTTGAAGTTGAGTATATTGCTGCAAGTGATGCATGCAAGAAAGTAGTTTGGCTAAGGAAACTACTATCTGATCTGTTCGGTGGAAAGCTTGACTCAATGATTATTCATTGTGATAATCAGAGTTGCATTAAGCTTTCAGAAAATCCGGTGTTTCACGATAGATCGAAACACATTGAAATGAAGTACAATTTCATCAGACCTAGTACAAAGAGGCACTCTAAAGTTGCAGTACATTTGTACAGACGAACAGATTGCAGATATCTTGACCAAGCCTCTGACAACAACAAAGTTCGTGTACTTTTGTGACAAGCTTGGCATGGCAGAGAATACCTCTCTCGCTGAGAGCGAGTGTTGATTTTTCCTAAGCTGCATCGAGAGCCATTTTCTTAGGAGAATGGGGACATCTGGTCAAGGACCAAGATGTGGAACCGGTCCAGCGCTAGGGGAACTCAGCCTTGAGCTGAGTAACCAGTCTGTTGAATGGGGACATCTCATGAAGTACGAAGATGTGGAACTAGCCCAACAATGGGGGAACTCAGCCTTGAGCTGAGTAACCATTATGTTGAATGGGGACATTTGGTCAAGGACGAAGATGTGGAACCAGTCCAGCACTGGGGGAACTCAGCCTTGAGATGAGTAGCCATTGTGTTGAATGGGGACATCTGGTCAAGGACCAAGATGTGGAACCAGTCCAGCACTGGGGGAACTCAACCTAGAGCTGAGTGGCCATTCTTTGAATGGAGGCACTTGGTCAGTTACCAGGAAGATGAACTAGTCTAGAACTGGGGGATTGGACCTAGGGCCGAGGGCCGTTCTCTGGGAGAATGGAGGCGCTTGGTCAGTTACCAAGTATTTGACATTGGGTCAAATTATGCAGCCTATGGCTGAGGCACTTGGTCAGTTTCCAGGACATCACTATAAGTCCTAGACCGGGTCTGGGCATGTGAGACACTCCTACCCTTGATCTGTGGGCTTTGTGACCTTCTCAAAGGATTAGCTACCCTTGGTTAAGACACCTAGTACCCAGTCTTGGTGGCACAAGGAGCGCGAGATAAAAGCATTAGTAATTCTCTCTATTTATGATGATGTACTTTGAGTGGGTTTGAAGGACCCATATGACCACTTGTTTTGACCACAAGGCACTTGAAGAAGGCTAAAGGTAAAAGTAAAAAATACATAAGGACCCTTAGACCACTAAGGAGTCAAAGTGAAAAATGTTATTATTTTATTCTTTTGAGTTTTGGTCCACATCCAAGTGAATCAAAGGCTATAAAAGAAGATCATCTCCAAATCATTTACACACACTTGAACTTCAACATTGAGCTGCTCCAAAAGAGGTTTTCACTGGTTTTTGAAGGAAGAAAAGTTGTCTTTGGTTTATGCCATGGCATGGAGGTTTCTAGCTAGGGCATCTCCACTTTCATACTTTTGTTTCAGTCACACCCTAAGTAGTTGGGGCATCTTCAACTACAGCCAAACCCTACGTCTGCTAGGGTTTAACTTCCATCAGTAACAACCAACAAGATCCGGGCTAGGGCATCACCCTAACTCTCACGACAACTATTGCAATTCACTCACGGGCTAGGGAATCACCCTAACCCTAACGATAGCAACAACAGATTTACGGGCAGCCATTCTATACCCTCGGGCAGCCCATCTATACCCTTGAGCAACTATTGTTGAGCTCGGGCAAGCTGCACACCATCTCGGGAAACAGTAAACATTTACGGGCTTCCTGTTAATATTTCCGGGCAGCCATTGTTCAGGCTCGGGTAGGATGCTATAGGTCTCGGGCAGGCTCCCTTACACCTCGGGTAGCTGGAGCAAACCTCTACACCCTTCGGTCAGCAGGAGTAGAGGTCTGAGCAGTTCATGGGCAAGCTGCTATAGGATCCAGGAAGCCCATTTGGCATTCGGGCAACACAGGTGCAGAATCTGGGTATCGGGTGAAGGCTCGGGTAGTCTACTCCAGGCTACAGGCAGCACAATAAAGTTATTCGGGCAGCCTGTTGGTCTTCTCGGGAAAATACAGGAAATTAGGGCAGCAAGCCCTAATTTGAATTTTCTTGTAAAAATAGCCTTGTGGCAAATTTTTGATTAGTGGTTCAAGCTTATTAGGGTTTGATAAATTATTGTTGGAAGAATTATTGAAGAAACATTCATCTCAGAATTTTGAGATTGAAGAACTCAAGTCATCTCATTTAAGGGATGAATTACTAATGCTTTTGGGGGTTTTGTCCTTTAAAGGTTTCCCCGTGAAAAACATCTTGTGTTCATGTGTGTAATGTTTTAACTTGTATACTGCACTTGTCTTATTGTTATCTTACAATCTGTAAAATTATTAAGAATACATGCTAATTCTAAATTTAACATAAACAACATATAAGTTAATAATAAACTAATAATTACTATTATCGTAAGAGGGCACGACTCCTCCCAATAGGTGCCTAAGCCATATTTAAAGGCAGACCTTTGAATTGTAAAATATCATCAATCATTTTATTCAATATGTATTACTATTATTTATTATGAAGATGTATCTCTTCTTTATTTGGATACAGATTCTTCTATAACACACGGATTCGATGTTATAGCGGTATCAGAGCTCCTTCTTGGCGTTGATTTCGGGCCTTTGGCCATATTTTGGCTTTTGACCATCAATTTTATTTCGTTAAAAAAAGGTTAAAAAAAAGAGAAGGTAAAAAGAAAAAAAGAAAAAGAAGAAGTAAAAAGGAAGAAGATAAGAAGATCCCATAAAAATGGGAAAGAAGAAAGAACGAAAAAAAACAGCATACTGTTTATAAAACCAAACCTTGGTTTTATAAACAACACAAGGTTTTGTTAAGCCCTAATTCCCACGTTCACCCCCCAAAAAAACTATATATATATATATTATTATTATCTTATAAATAATAATAATAATTATCAATATTTTTTAATAGTTAATTGGATTTATTATGAATTAACTATTAAACTCTTACATTAATCATGAAGTCATTTAAAGAAGAATTGGATGAGATCTTCGATCAATTTTTGAGGAAAATTGAAGAAGTACTTGACTGTAAGTAACAATTGAATGAAAAAGTTGTTGACACGACCTTCAATGAAATAAACCAACAAAGCGAACTAGAGGCCTCCCAAGACGAAGACTTGGAAATTAAATCCTAATCCAATTTTCAAAGCTTGGAAGAAAAACATGGTAAAGAACATGAAAGTGATGAAATTGATGTCTTGGACTTAAAATTGAATAACACAATCAGTTCCATATCACCATCCAGTTTTCATGTCAATAAAGATGAAAATGTGCCCACAGGTGTAATAGAAAAAGCACTTGCTCAATGTTCTCAACCACTTTTGCCAGATAAATCTAATGATATGATTTATGGAGTTGAAAGCTGTGGCAGTATTCAATACCTACATAAACATGATGAAAGAATTTATGATGGTTCTACAAACACAAGTGTAGATAGTTATGCAGACGTGGTGCTCTTTTCAATTGTTGGTTACATTCCAAAATAATGTTGAATATAGTCGGCCCGTTGTTGTCGAACTAGATGACACAATAGTTATTGCATCCGCATGTTTAGGAATTGCAAAATGTGGAAGTGAAGATTGACAATTCTTCATAAATGGAATCCAAAAGACGACATGGAAAACCAATAAGTACAAGTTGTATTGTTTCAAAAACTCACCACTTAAGCAAAAGGGATTACAACACAAGTTTCAGAATCATGTCCATAGAACGAAATTGATTCAAGATTGCGGTGTTCGAGTCATCACTTCAAACAAAACCCATAATAGGAGAGCATCAACAGTCTCAGTTTTGAGGACAAAGATGCCCTTAAGGGAAGGGCAATGTCACATAAATAATAATAATAATAATAATAAATACATAATAGATAAACACCATATAAATTAATAATCAACTAATAATTACTATTACCGTTAGAGGACACGACTCTTTCCAATAGGTGCCTGAGCCATATTTAAAGGCAGACTTTCAATTGTAAAATATCATCAATCATTTTATTCATATGTATTAATTATTATGAAGATGGATCTCTTCTTTATCCGGATATAGATTCTTCCATAACACACGGATTTGGTGTTACATTCCCATGATTTCTTGGTTAGGAAATTTGGGTGTGCTAGTTGTATGTTTGATCTTGTTTATTTTACGTCACAATTTGCATTTCTAGTGCTAGAGTTCAAGTTATTTCACCACCTCGTGATCATACTAATCTACTGCTTGTTTTTTTTGCTTGGTCACTATCTTTCATCTTACCTAGCACTTCATAAATCCTAGATCTGATCATAAATCTTTGCTAATTGGAGAGTATTGCTATCATTTGAGTATTCCATGACTCTCATAAGCCTTCTCAACCGTGCACTTAAAGTGTTTTCTCTCCTTTAGCTATTACTTGATCTAGGGTCTCTATTAAGACCATTTGATTATTTGTCTATCATATTTGTTTTCTTTCCTGTGTGTCTTGATTTGCATTAGCTAGCCTTCACTCTTTAGCTAGGGTCCTCCCCTTGGCCTAGCTTCGGCATGGCCTAAAGTGAAGAGCGCCTCATCTGATGTGACACTTGCATCACCTACAAGGGTTGAGGCTCTCTTGAGTCACATGGTTTGGTTGCGTGTCCTCTGCCCATCCTGAACATGATCCCTCACAGAGGCAACCACAACTTAATTGTGATGACAAAGATCAAAGGGGAGAGCTCGCCAAGTCCAACCATTCTCCCAAATGGAGAGAGCAAACCCTTCTATAGGTTTGAGCTCAACCCCTTTACAATAAACTAGTAATTGTTTTCTTGCATCCATTAGTTCTCCAAGGAATATAATAAAATATTACATTTCCAACCTTGTCAACAAACTTCTTACTAAAAGTAGCCATGGGTTGTTCAGATCCACTTTCCACTCCTAGAAGAAATAATAAAATAAGAATCCTTATCTCCAAGGAAAACAATGTAATAGAGCTCTCATGTAATTAACTCCATGAAAAAATTCAACAATAATAAAATAAGGGAGTTAGTTAAGTAACAACTTCCAAAAATAGCCCAAGAAGGTAGGGCATATTGTTTAATTGATGAGTTGGAACTGTGCCAACTTCCAAAAATGACACAAATCCCTCCACATGTACACTCTTTGGAGAGAAACTCTCCCATGTGAACAAGGTCAAAGGTGGACAAGTTAGGGTTTGTGAAATATCCCAAATACTGATATTTTCTATTTCTGAACAATTATGCGGATATAACTGGGCTTACAGACTGCCAGCCAAAAATCCCTATTTTATAGG
>LPNX010474854.1:1344-25668 GCA_001517045.1 Pseudotsuga menziesii
CTACATGCTGGAGTTCCCGGCTACTGCTACAGTGAATCCCTCGAACTTCTCGATCTGAATACCTCGTTTGGCTACCCAAGCGGAGTCAATGAAATTGTGGGTGGCTCCCCCATCAATCAGAACTCCTACTCTGTGACCCTGCACTACTCCCTTGACCCTGAGAGTATGGAATCTCGGTACTCCAGACAGTGTAGCAATGACTCCCTCTGGTGTATCACCATGGTGTGATTCCTCTTCTGTGGCCTCCTGCTCATCGTCGTCCTCATCACTGTCTGAATACACCTCAATGTAATGTGCCTTCGCCTTCCCGACGCATCTGTGTCCTGGTACCCATGGTTCCTGGCAAGTGAAGCACAGCTTTTTCCTTCTCAAATCTTTCCTGGTGTCCTCATCTAACCAGGTTTTCTTGGGCACATCCTGCTGGAAAGGTTTCCTGTCCTTGTCCCTAACAGGAAAATTGGTTTTCATAGGGAATTTGTTTTTGGGAACTGAATCCTGAAGATCCCTTGCCCTGCTAATAGCATCCTGCAGAGTGAGGGGTTTGTAGGCTTTCACCCATCCCCGTAGTGGTTCTATGAGGGCCTCAGTGAATAACATAGTCAGTCTGCTCTCTGACACATCTATTACCATAACGGCTAGCCTCTGGAACTCTGAAATGAATGATTCTGCGCTACCAGTCTGCTTGAGTTGAGCCAATTCCCTGAAATGGATCTCTGGATCTTTCCTGTCGAACCTCTCCATGAGTCTCTGAGTGAACTCACCGTAAGAATCTATGGTGTTGTGACCCAATGTCACCAGTCTGTGGTACCACCATTCATGAGCCTCTCCGTCCAAGTGAAGTGTAGCCAACTTAATGGCGTCTGTCTCTATCATGGGGTTGAGCTGGAAATAGGTATCCAACTTTTGGACCCATGTTCTTGTTGATCCTCCGCAAGTCCCATCAAAGTTTGGAATGGTCAACCTACCCAAGGTTTTCTGCAGCTCATAGTTGTGATTGAAACCCTTGTTGAAATTCCTGGGCCTGTTCCTGCTCTTCATGTTGCAGAAGTCAAAGAAAGACATAGCAGCATGAAACTCATCTCCTAAGTCTGTGTACTCTTGCAAATAAGCCCCATAAGGCTCGCTGGGCTCTACCTGCATGACCAGGCCCCCTACTGTATCTGCTAAGAAGTGAGGCATGGTAGGCCTGATAGTGGGTCTGCTGTATATGTGGGGAGTGTTCTGGATGTTGGTGTATGCCATCTTTCCACTGCCGCTGGAAGATCCCCGCTCTACTGGTGAAGGGGGTGTACTGCTGATACCTGGTTCTAGTTTCGCTGACAGTCTACCGATTGCATTGAGGACTTCTTTTTGTCCTTTCGCTAAGTCTTGCAATGCAGAGACCAAGTTGCGAAAGTCCATCCGATCCTCCTCATCTCCCATTCCTTTTCCCCTATCCGCATGAATACCTGTCTGTTCCATGTCGGAATTGGTATCCTCAAGCTGGATATCTTCAAAGTATTCTGTGTACCTACTCTTCCTCCTCCTATAGGTTACAAAAGGATCCCCTTCTGTATTCATCTACTTTTCATCTCTTAAGCCCACAACTGGCCAAGAAAATAGCTCTGATACCACTGAAATATCCCAAATCCCGATATTTTCTATTTCTAAACAATTATGCGGGTACAACTGGGCTTACAAACTGCCAGGCAAAAATCCCTATTTTATAGGAAAAATTAGGGTTAGGGTTTGTGAGACAGAATGCACACTTACCACTGATAACTAGCTGAACTGCTGCAGATAAAGTCTGCAAGTACTGAGATCTGGATCGGAGAGGAACTGATCTCTGTTGTCTCCGGTGAATGCTCCAGCAATAAGATGCCCAATCAGAGAAAAAGGTGATGCCCTCAAGGAAGGAGATGCCCGATGGATCCGCCGATTTGCAGGGCTGATAGCCTTGCTATGCCGGAGAGATTGGCTGGAATATACTGCAGTTCTGAACCCTCTAAGTATGAAAACGTTTTGGTTCTCTGAGGCAGCTGCTCACGCCCCTGGTGGTCTGGAAATGCTGATAACTCCTTCGGATGAGCTCAGATGGAGCTGATAGTCACTGGGTACCGGAGTATGAAGCTACTGGTGAGAATGATGCCTGAGTTTCGGAAGGAAACTGAGATCTGAAGGCCCAATAGCTGATTAGGGCTTTCTGGTGGAAAACCCCCTCTTACGGCTGCACCGTGCCTCTGCAACAATCTCTACCCTGTGCGATATAACTGATGAATGAAATGAAGAACAAGTGGTGAACCAGTATGGCTAACCCGGAATAAGACTAGGACAGATGTTTCACTGCTGAAATCCTGTTAGCTGAAGACTCCGTCTCCAACCCCAACTGCTATGCTGCACGCTGTGCTGCTGTCCAAGTGCTCCCAAAATAATCAATAATCATAAGTGAGGTCTCCTCTTGCTTTACCTTCTATTTATAAAGTTCAACTGCGCAAAACCTAATCTTTGACCTAATTAGGTCACTTTATCTTCTAATTTGCCGTTGACTTGCATGCAAAGAGCATGGTCATGCATGGAGCATGGAAAAGAGCATGGTCATGCATGAAGGTGGCCTTTGGCCCAGGTGGCCCTTCTTGACCAAGTGAGGATGCCGTAGATCTTCTATGGATGGCATCAGTCCTGATCTGATTCCCTAGTTATCAGTAACCGCTCAAACCCACAGGAATCACATAGGTTAGCGGTATGGGCCTCAGGGCCTAAAAGGAAGAGGACATTACATAAAGTTAATTAATAGTCATACGAAAGGTACAAAATAAAGTACAGTGCAAAAGAAGTGCATTCGATGTGTCTAGAATAGTGTATGTCAAAAAGGATGGCAACAAGGCACAAGAGGTGCGCTACTAATTATCGTTGCAAAATCCTATGGATAGTTGTATCATGGATGTACGATGTTTATTGTTGTGTATGGAGTATCTACCATCAAACAGCAATTAAATTGAACGTGCAGATGGTCGAATCGTGGATGTACAGTAGGCTTACATGTTAAGATTAAGAGTATTCCAGATCTGTAAATTTCTTTTAATTTTTTCTTACAGAACAATAATTTCATCACAATGTATAAACTGTAATACATAAACTAAAGTACAGCAAATAGCATTCACAATAACACAAGGAAAATTATCCTGGGAAAACCCTCTCAAACTCGAGGAAAAAAAACCCAGCAAATGAACTTTTGTTATTTGCAAATGAATAAGCTAGGTGCAAATACAATTAATTCAGCCACACAAGCTTACATACCATGAAGGTTTACTGAAGAATACTAGTGGCTAGATCTGTCACATACCATGCTCTATGACTAAACTACTTCTTGAATATTGAACGTCTATCCAGGGAGATCTTGGCTTGCTTGTTCACATCGACTCAAGCCTCCTTAACCTGCTAGATGAAATTCTTCAAAATCCTGCACTTTTCTGCAGATTAAAACCCTTACTGTAAATTAGACTTTAGCTTGCGCAGGCTTCAGATCTTCTCTTTTTTAGAACACTTAGATGTCAAAAAAGGGAGCAATGATGATGGCCTCTCACTAGGAACTGAACGCTTGGAGAGATCCAGTCTCATTACCCCAAATGACTCACTTGAAAGTTGATGCGTGTGGCTGTAGCAGAGGTACATGAACTGCAGAGATATAATCATTGATGTGTCTTGTATCAAATGATGAATCCTTTTTATTATTGACTTTGTCTCCTTCTCGAAGATTTTGTCTCCATCACTATGACATGGACTTATTATCCTTTTTTTGCTAAGTTGTTTATGACATGGACTTATTATCCTTTTTTGCTAGGCTATCTATGAAATGGACTTCTTATCCTTTTTTGCTAGGCTGTTATCAGTTAGCCGAAATTACACTTTATTTTAGAGCATTCTCTTTATGACATATTAAGTCATATTAGGCTAGGAGCATTTTTCTTTCTTTAAGCAAACACAAGTCCCTCATGGTAAACATGGTCACATGCGCCAACACACTAGCTTATCACATATTATATCATCTGCATCTCACATATAAGAAAAGATCATTTGTCTCAGGATGTGATCATCCAGTTCTCCACACATGGTCAAGTGTTAGAGTTACTTATCTAGGGGTGGCCAGTCCCTAGGAAAGATCTCATAGCTTATTTATCTAGATGGACCTAGGATAACCTCACACACCACTTTGTCACAAATAAGACTATCAAGCAGCATATTTTGTCTTGGCTTTTCCTTGTTTTGGCTTTTGTTCTGACTCACAAAGCTTATCTCCATTTGCTTTGTTTTTTGTCCAGACTCACAGGACTTTTCTCCAAGTGTCAAGTCATCAGTGTTTGCACAAGGCAGTCTTGAAGAATGTCTCATGATGCTGCAAACTTTAACACTCCCTCTCTACGAGGGAGACATTCTTAGCTACACCAAGCTTGTCCCAGAAGTGCAAAAATTTCCCAAGGGACAGAGGCTTAGCGAGAATGTCTGTTATCTACTCACCAGTACAAATGTGCTGCAGTTTGACGGCACCTCTCTGGACTATGACTCTGATATAGTGGTATTTCATCTGAATATGCTTGGACCTATCATGGAAAATTGGGTTCTCTGCGAGCTTCAAAAAGCTCTGGTTATCACAATGGATAATTGTTGTTTCTAACCTCACTTGAAACAACCCAAACAACAATTTTCTCAGACATACTGCTTCTCTGCTTGCATCACTGTCTGCTATATATTCTGCTTTTGTTGTACTCTATGCAATTGAACCTTGTTTCCTACTAGACCAAGATATCATGGTTGAACCTAAGCTGAAACAGTAACCCAAGGTACTCCTTCGGTCCACTAAGCTTCCAGCCCAAGTTGAATCAACGTATCTATGAAGCAACACTCCACCAGGACGACCACTAGAAGTGTATCTGAGCCCAAATGCAATGGACCCTCTCAAATACCTGAGCACATGTTTGGTAGCAACCCAATGTTTGTGTCACAGTTCAGACATGACTAACTCAAGGCACTTACTGCAAAGCAAATATCTAGCCTTGTATGAATCAAGTACATCAACGATCCAATTAGTTGCCTGTACATAGTCGGATCCACCAAGTATGATCCAGAACATGACTCGTGCAATTTATTCAACTTATATAGCATGGGAGTGGACATGGATTTACAATATAACATCCCAAACCTGCGTAGTACATCAATTATGTACTTTCCTTGAGACAGAAAGATCATATCTTAATTTTTCCACACTTCCAGACCAAGGAAATAATGCATGAGACCAAGGTCTTTCGTCTCAAATTCAAAAGTGAGCTCCCTCTTACACTGGGCTATCAAATGTTCCTCTCCTGTAAGGAACAAATCATCAACAAATAGTACTAATATCAAGGGATGATTTTTCACAACCTTAAAAACAGATTGGAATCTGCTGCACATTTAGAGAACCCCAAGTTCTGAAGAAAACTATCAATTCTCGAATACCATGCCCTTGATGCCTGCTTAAGCCCATACAGTGTTTTTCGCAATTTGCACACATGTGATTCTCTCCCATGAATCACAAATCCCTCTCGTTGTTCTATGTATACCTCTTCCTCAATCTGTCCATTGAGGAATGTTGTTTTAACGTCCATCTGGTGAAGTTTCCAACTGGTGAAGTTTCCAACCCAGAACTGAAGCGAGGGATCTGATGGTCCTGATGGAAGTATACCTTGCAACAAGTGCAAATGTTTCATCAGTCAATGCCTTCCTTTTGAATAAAACCACAAGCCACAAATCTCGCTTGGTATTTCTCAATACTTCAATCAGCTACATGCTTGATCTTAAAGATCAACTCGGAGGTGACCACTGATTTTCCTTCCACCCTGGGAACCACTTCCCATGTTAGTTTTTGATAGCTCGGTGGCACTCCTGCATCAGGTGCCTAGGTGCAGGGGTGATTAACTATGGAGTCTCATTTATATTCATTAAGTGACTTTAGTAAATGTGTTTTTTATTAAAGTACCTTTTTGATGTGACTTTATGTTTTAAAAGTGATTTTCACTTTATTATGTTTTTAAAGTGACTTTAAGTCATAGAGTGTACTTTTAAATATTTAGGGTGATGTGACTTTTCAAAAAGTAAAAATTTGTTATAAAGTTCACTTAGGAGATTTAAGTGAATGAGAGATTAGATCCCAGCCATAGATCTCTTGGCCAAGATCTAATCTCGACCGTAGAAGGTGAAAAGTCATGAGAATAACCCTAATAGGGTAAATAAAGTACATGAGATTTCATTTTTTGGCACACATTCAAGTGAGAACAGCTTGAAGAGGCTCGAGTTCCAAGAAGCAGCTTGGAGAGAAGAGAGAAGTGGAAGATGCATGAAGGGCACGATTTCCAAGGAGTCTAGGGCACGAAAACCAAGGAAAGGTACAGCCACCATTAATGCTGGGCCGTACTGCTGAGTTTGCACAGATTTCGAGGCAGTTTCTGGGCACCTTTTTGCACAGATTTCGAGGCAGTTTCTGGGCACGTTTTTGCACAGATTTCGAAGTAGTTTCTGGGCACGTTTTCCAAGGAAAGGTACAGCAATAAATGCTGAGATTTATTGCTGAAAAGGGCACAGAGTTCGAGGCAGATTCTGGGAACGTTTCTCAGGGAGAAGTACAGTCATAAATGCTGATATTTATTACTGTGAAAGTTTGCAGCATGCATGAGCTCAGCTTCATGGTTGTGGTCAGAGATTGAGATAAGTACTGTTGGTTTTTAAGCTAAGATTCGTGCATTGTAAATTGTGTATGAGAAATTTCTGTGGTTGAAAGAGAAATTTCTGAGTCTTTCCCTTCATAATAAAATATCTTCTCACACTGGTTTTCCCCAAGGTGTGGGGTTTTTCCAGGGTCTATTTGACCAAAATACTGTGTCTTAAATGTGTATTACAGTCTGCTGATTTTGAGTTATTTTCCGCTGCAACGTTTGCTTAGTTACAGTATATCAGCTTACAGACACATAAAATTTACATGCATGTGATATATATTTGGTTTTATGAACATTTAAGACTGATATCAGAGTTTTACTAAGTGTTGGGCTGAGTTTAAGCTTGATTTTCAACATCCCACACATCATTCTTCATGATGGATTGATATTCTTCCATCATGGCATCTTTCCACTCATGGCATCTTTCCACACTTGCTTCTGACTAGCATCCTCATATGTGGTGGGTTCTGCATTACTAATCTGAGTCATTTGTGCCACATAACCTACAAACCTTTGTGGTCTTTTACTTTCCCTGAAAGTACATGACGGGGCACCATGCTTTTTTGCTTCCTACAGAATCTCTCTACACCAGGAAGGCCTTTTCTTACTCTGAGGCGCATCCAAAGGTCTTACTAGTCATATAAGTTCTACATGACCAACCTGATATAGTGGCACATCTAACTCCTCCCTCTGCATATCTGAACTGGATGACTCTGTAACTGGAACCTGCACCTGAGGAACTTCAGGCTCCTCCATCTCTGAATTAAGCTGCAATTCTTTGGTACGCTTAAAAGCAGCTTCTTCAAGGAATGTGACATCCCTGCTTACCTCAATGTGTCTTTGGCCAAGTACGTAGATCCTGTAAGCTTTGCATGTTTCACTGTACTCCACAAAGATTCCTTTCTTTCCTGATGGTTCCATTTTGGTCCTTTTATCCTTTGGCACATGAATATAGACTAGACAGCTGAAGACTCTTAGGTGTCCCACTTCTGGTTTCTCCCTAGTAAAGGCTTCTTTTGGGATCTTATCCTCTAATATTGCATGAGGACACCAGTTTTGTGTGTATACAGCTAGCCAGTAGCTTCTTCCCATAAAGAATTTGGAAGGTCCTGGTCGAACATCATTGCCTTAGCTGCTTCACATATAGTTTGGTTCTTTCTCTTAGCAACTCCATTTTGCTAAGGGTTATATAGAACTGTCAATTATTTCCTTATTCCTGCTTCTTTGCATAAATCAACAAAGTGGTGAGAATCAAATCCCCCTCCATTGTTTGTTCTTAAAGCACAGATGTGCTTCCCTGTTTTTTTCCACTAAGGCTTTGAACTCTTGGAATATGCTAAATGTCTCATCTTTTGCTTTAAGAAAGTAGATCCATGTTTTTAAGAAGATCATCAATGAAAATAACATAATACAAATATCCATTTAATGAGGGCGAAGACATGGACCCACAGATGTCAGAATGAATTAACTCTAAAATTTCCTTGGATCTATTGCTACTTCTTGGAAATGACTTCTTTGCATATTTACCAAGCATACATCCTTTGCAAATTCGATTATGATCAAAATGAATATCAGGCATGCCACTTACCATTTTCTGAAGGCCAGGAAGCGCTTTGAAGTGAAGATGCCCAAACCTTTTATGCCACAGTTCACAAGGACTGACAATGGTGTGAACCAGTGCCTGAATGTGCCCTGCGACTTTGTAAAGTCCTCCCTCTTTGATTCCAATAACAATAGATGAACTGAGATTTATATCCATGGGCCATAAAAGATCCTTTTTCTCCATAAAGATCACTCTGTGACCTTTATCCTCCAGAACTCCAACAGAGATAAGATTCTTAGTCAATCCTGGAACATATAGGATATCCTCAATATGCAATATAACTCTAGAATCCAGTTGGAATGATGCTAAGCCAATTCCTTTGATTGCATAGCTCACATCATCTCCCAGCTCCACCTAAGAAGAAAATTTTACTTGCTTAAAATTTGCTAGAACATCTTTTTTCCCTGTCATGTGCCTGGAGGCACCACTGCCCACAAACCAGGACTCAACACTATTTTTTAAAGAGCCTGTGAGTGCTGAAACAAGCCAATACTCTTTTCTGATTTCCTGGTCACTAGAATCCACTCTAGACCTCTTCTTGTAAGTTTCTTCCTCTTCAGCAGCAGCAACATGAAGCTTTCCTTAATGTCATTTTCTCAGTTTAGGACAATTCTTGGCAAAGTGACCTTTCTTCTGATAGTTGAAGCATCGCCCCCTTGAAATGTAAAAATCCTTCTCTGTAACCACCCGTCTTTCTCCCTCTGAACAGGGAAATTCTCTGAAGGAAACTTCATCCCTTTCTTTGTTCTGGTTGTCAATGCAACATTTTCATTTTTTGATGAGCCAATTCTGCTATGAATCCTACCTTCTTACTGAAGGCAATCATGCCAAAGCCGCTCAAAGTAAGGTTGTGTCTCTCTTGCATTTACAGCTGACAGGAAGACTTCCGAAGAGGGTAGGAGACCATCAACAGTGGCCTGCACCAAGTCATCATCATCAACTGATACACCAATCACTAGTAACTGATCTCTGATCTGTGAGATCTTGGTAAACAAGGACACAATGGTATCATCCTTCTACATCTTGAGGGTTCGCAGCCTGTTCTTGAGAACCCTCTTTTGACTGGGTGACTTTTTCTCATATAAACTAGTGAGTGTGTCAAAGCACTCCTTAGTAGTCTTCAGGGATGCAATCACAGGATAATACTATCTTTCACCGAATCAAATATGATCGTTTTTGCCTTTGCCTGGTTCCTTTTAAAGTTTGTCCTACATGCATTTGTAGTAGGTTCATTTACTACACTGGTTACAAGACTGTCCAAATCATGCTCCTCTAAAATATTGAAAACGCTGGCTTTCCAAACATTAAAGTTGGAAACCCCTTCTAGCTTGTCTTCAGGCTTCACTGAGATTGATGCCATTTTTGCTAGAGACTCTTGACAAATCTGCACTGTGCTTTGAATAACCTTCCAAGGACCCTGCGTGAGCTCAAGTTTGCTACAAAACTGCGTGACTTCATGCCCTATGGATCTGATACCATGTTAAAATTAAGAGTATTCCAGATCTGTAGATTTCTTTTAAATATTTGTTATTAAACCATAATTTATCACAATGTATAAACTGTAATACATAAACTAAACTACAGTAAATAGCATTCCTCGTAACACAAGGAGAATTACCCTGGGAAAACCCTCTCAAACTCGAGGAAAAGAACCCAGCAAATGATCTTTTCTTATTTGGAAATAAATAGCTAGGAGCAAATACAATAAATTCAGCCACACAGGCTTACAGACCATGAAGATTCGCTGAAAAATACTAGTGGCTAGATCTGTCACATACCATGCTCTATGACTAAACTACTTCTTGAATATAGAACGTCTATCCAGGGAGATCGTGGCTTGCTTGCTCACTTGGACTCAAGTCTCCTTAACCGGCTAGATCAAATTCTTCAAAATCCGGGACTTTTCTGTAGATTAAAACCCTTACTGTAAAATTAGACTTCAGCTTGTGCAGGCTTCAGATCTTCTCCTTTCAAAACGCTAAGATGTGAAAGAAGGGCATGATGATGATGGCCTCTCACTAGGAACTAAACCCTTGGAGAGATCTAGTCTCATTACCCCAAACAACTCACTTGAAAGTTGATGCGTGTGGCTGTAGCAGAGGCACACGAACTGCAGTGATATAATCTTTTGGTGTGTCTTGTATGAAATGATGAGGAGTCCTTTTTATTATTGACTTCTTCTCCTTCTAGAACATCTTGTCTCCATCACTATGACATGAACTTATTATCCCAGTTTTGCTAGGTTGTTTATGACATGGACTTATTATCCCTTTTTGCTAGCTTGTTTATGGCATGGACTTACTATCCCTTTTTGCAAGACTGTCTATGACATGGGCTTAATATCCCTTTTTGCTAGGATGTCATCACTGACATTACACTTTATTTTAAAGCATTCACTTTATGACTTATTATGTCATATTAGGCTAGGAGCATTTTTTTTTTCTTTAAGCAAACACAAGTCCCTCATGGTAAACATGGTCACACATGTCAACACACTAGCTTATCACATATTACATCATTTGCATCTCACATATAAGAAAATATCATTTGTCTCAGGATGTGACCATCCAGTTACCAGTTCTCCAAACATGGTGAAGTGTTAGAGTTACTTATCCAGGGGTGGCCAGTCCCTATGCAAGATCTCATAGCTTATCTGTCTTGATGGACCTAGGAGAACCTCACACACTTTTGCACATTCTTGTAACAAATAAGACTATCAAGCGGCATATTTTGTGTTGTCTTTTGCTTTGACACACATAAAGCTCAGAAGACTAAATTTCCTTGTTTTGGCTTTTGTCCTAACTCACAAAGCTTATCTCCATTTGCTTTGACTTTTGTCCAGACTCACAGGACTTTTCTACAAGTCTCAAGTCAACCTTGTTTGCATAAGGCACTCTTGGAAAATGTCTTACGATGCTGCAAACTTTAACATTACAATCTGGCAGAGGGTGCACAGTTTGCATGGTAATGAAAATTACAATGTCCTACAATTATGATAACAGAGTTGTATGTTAATGTTGTACAAACTCAATATTTCCTAATTCTATTTGTTGTTCTTTTTGTTTGCTTCGTCTTTCTATGCTTAAAAGTATTCGCAACAAAAATGATCTTCAACAAGATGCCATATTTATTTTTTCTTGACTTGGTATTTCTTCAATTTGCAGCACAGTAGCTTTCTTTTCAGTGGATTATCTAACTTTTAAATGGCCAAAAGTCCGGCTTGTGGTCAAAGACACAAAATTAGAGAAATTCTGAAAAATTTTGAGTGGCCAAGGGACACTCTATTTGCCTCACACCATCTTCTTTGAGCATTTGTGAGCATTTGGAGGTTTTGGAGCCGAATTGTAGGTTGAGCAATTAGAGGCTTTAGACTGTTTGTAGTGGATTTGGCATTGATATTGCATCTGATTGAGGAGGCTACATCCCAGCTTGAAGGACTTTCTGTCCATCTTGTAGTTACTTGTGGCCATTGAACTGTTTTTCTGGCTGTTTTCTCAACTTTCCACTGTCCCATTCCAACAGTCAACTGTATAGGAATGTTAACAGTCCTGAAATGAGTCAAATCTACCCCTGTGATGAGTTTGATCTTTGATGATTGATCATGTTAATCGTGTAGCCTTGTAGGCATACAATGTTGTTTTTTTGGACTCTATACGCCATTTAGAGCCTCATTGATTATGTATTTTCAATTTTGATTCAGATATGTATCGTACTTGGTGCCATTCTGATATATTCACCCTTACGTGGTATATACATGAGTAGACATTGCATATTTTGTCTCTATTGGTTTGGAATCTTTAAAATAATTTATTCCTTTGAAAATTTGAATATTTTCTGTATTTTTTTTTTTAAAAGTCATTAAAATCAAACCAGTCCAAGTCATTGCCGAGTCTGAGTCCAAGCCAAGTTGACCTTCGGTCGGTTCCAAGTCCAAGTCTGAGTTTTAAAGCATCACTCCAAATTATAGATGAATTGAAAAAGAAAAAAAGCATACAAGATAAGATGAAGCTCATGGACATCTACTTAAACTAGTTAGAATGAATCATGCTACCCATTTACGGTGCGCTGATTCCTTCTATGGTCTTGAATTTTGTGGTTGTTACTATCTAAAACCTGCTGCATTACAATTGCTGAAATATTGTTGTAGACCAGGCTAAATTTATTCTATTATATCAGTAAAGATTAGATCAGAATTCAAAATCAGGTTCATGACATCTGCATATTAAAGAGATGTAAAAACAGAAGACATCAAATTTATTTAAACTAGTTTCCTTGGGATTTCAAAAACAGCAGATATAAAATTTAGACACAACAGAGACAGTGGTGAGTCTCAACAACACAAAGATACTCCTCATAAACTGGACACCAACTCAAGCTAGAATTAACCAAGGCAGCATGAGCACTGCTCTTGGCCCAGCTTAGTCTGCTAAGCAATACTTTCAAGAACAAAACTCTACATACCTTTGTTCCCATTGTACATGTCTATAAAAGCAAAGGGATATAGCAAACCCTTAATAAGAAATATGTGGTCGGCTCTAAACAAGACCCCCATGACCATGTAGTTGATCAAGAAAGCTTATTGACAAAAATATATAAAATATCTGCCACTAAGGAATAGTTGGGATAGGTGGCCTAATTAGGTGGCTATAAATTCTAAAAACACTATGTTATTCTAAGGATAAATTACCCTTATTCTACACCTAACCTATCTAACACAAAATTGGGACTTGATTCTTAATTGAAGAGCATATTAATGGTATTTCTTCTAGTTCAGGAACAATGCATATTTAGAGGTACCATAAAAGTGCCTCCTCCTCCTTTAATTGCTTTTCACCGAAGCAATTGGAGTGTTGAGCCAAAATCCTTTTTCCACAAAGAGCTGAATGTAGACAAAGAGCTAATCTCAAATAGAGCTTCCAAGAGGTTTTGAAACTCATTGTATATTACTATACACCCTTCCATTTTCTGCATTTCTGTTTGTAAATATTTTTCTGTGAATATAAGACATATTTTGAAAACAAAACAAAAAAATGTAATGTTGGTGTTTAAGTATCTTGGGGACCATGTCTCTGTGGAGCACTTTCATCTATCCACATGTTTAACTACATATTAATTGAGACTCTAAACTCTAGTTGCCATGTATTATGAGCACAAAATAACAACTACCTATAATCTTCCAGTTTTATATCTCCAAAGAAGATCCCAGCTGACAATTCTTGTTTCACTCTGTTTTACAACAGATTTTCCCTTCTTTGTCTTGTTACAAGTGTTTTCTTTAGTGAACTCCAATCACTCTTTCGGTGTCATGTTGTGTGGGTCATCTTTGCCTTGTGGTTTTTATCTATGTGATGTTGCAAGTTGTCCTTTGTCTTGTGGCTATTATCTGTGGTGTTGCAAGTTGTCCTGGCAGCTTCATTGGTAAGAGGCTCTTATTCTGTGCACCACCACAACCATATCTTGAATCAACAATAGCAGTTTACCTCATGATGTCTTTATGCCTCAACCTAGGCAATCTGGCTTTCTAACACATGCTAGTGTGGCTGTAATTTCCAACAATTGACATAACCTTTTCCGTAGACAATGAATTTGTTGTATAATGAATTGGTGTTGCAAGTTGTCCTGGCAGCTTCATTGGTAAGAGGCTCTTATTCTGTGCATCACCACAACCATCTCTTGAATCAACAATAGCAGTTTACCTCGTGATGTCTTTATGCCTCAACCTAGGCAATCTGGCTTTCTACCACATGCTAGTGTGGCTGTAATTTCCAACAATTGACATAACCTTTTCCATAGACAATGAATTTGTTGTATAATATATTCCTTGTCTGTAAATGGCCGGTATGATGGATTTCAGACAGTAGTGATCGCAAAACTTCTAAAATGGACGTCCTCATTGTCAAATTTATTGCAGCAGCACTCTTATTGATTTCTTCAGCGATAAGCATTACTTTTCATTCAATGTTACACAAAGTTGGGGGGATCCAGGCATTATAAAAAGTGTTCAGGGGATGCACAGAAACACCCCCAAATACTAGGAAACATCATGGGAAAACTCAAGGTCCCCTGTCCAGAAATTCTAAAAATAAAAAATAAAAATTCAAGATATAAAAAACAATGACAAGGTCACAAACATGAGAAACGAAAGCACAAAATAATTATTCATATTTCCTTTAGGGTTTTGATTTTTTGTTATTTTTTGTCTTTTTACTATTCCAAAGCCTGTATTGGAAAAATCATGGGGGAGGTTTTCTGGGGTCCCCTTTTTGTTGCAGGCGGAGTGTTTACTCATCACCCACAAAAGGAAACACCCAGAACTTGTTGGGAAATGCGCCATCCTATGTCTCCCGAAGTTTTCCCAATAGGGGGACACAGGGAGAGATCCCACACTAGGTTTCAGCATCGGGGATGGAATATAGGAAGCATAGGGAGCACAACCCCCACCAAACTGAGCATTGCCCATGTAACATTGTCTCTACTGAACTTATAGATTTAATTTGGATAGAAATCACCTTTACAATGTGAATTTTGATGCTCTAGCTTGGTTCTTCTAATAATGAATGTTATGACCCTAATTGGGGTGTATACATCAAGTTGACTGTGGACTGTGGAAAAATTGGGGGCGCTCATCATCAAGTTGAACAGACAAAGGATTGAAATGCAGAAAACAGCGTGCGAGTTGGTCTGTCCGATACGCTATTCTTAGCCTTGCGGACGTTAAAATATTTCTTTCCTTCCTTCCTACAGATCAAATGTGTATGTAAATAGTAGGCCAATATCACTGTTCTTTCTTTCCTTTTTTATGGAGAAAAAGGCATGTAATCAAAAGAAAAGGTTGGAAACAAGGTGATTAAAAAAAGAGTGCCATCTGGAGCAAAGATATGGTGAATGGTCTACGGTGTATTTACATGACAATCGTATCCCTTCTACGAATGGTCCTAAACCTTTATTAATTACTAATACAATTTTCTAATAACTATGTACTTATTGTTATTCTATGAATACCCTTATTTGGCAAAAAACAAGGTAGGCATTCAAGGGCTCATAATGATTTCACAAGATGCATTGCATCTTCTAAATTCCTACAGTGCAAGTTTAGGGGATAGAAGCAGCAAATAATTAAAATATATGTTAAGATTATAATTATCACAAGAATTGAGAATGGCACCTCTGTTTTAAGATCAATGCCATAAATACAAAATATATTTTTTATTGGAGGCCTATCCCAAGGAGTGAGTGGATTCAACACAGGATCATTGTGATAAAACCTGCAAAGCAATTGCCAAAAATATACATTAAAATCATGATATATCCAAAGCTATTCAACGATCAAACTGAACAAATAATTTATTTATTTATAAGGTGAGAAAGAAGTTTGAACGACTTTTGAACTTCTAGAAAAGGCCTCAAGGTTAATCCAACAACAAAATATTAATGTTTAATTCTTTTCACTGACATTACAAGAAATTGGGCCCAAAAATGGGCCTCCTAAAGAAATTATAAAATAATAAGTTGTATACACCACATCACACTACCATGTAATATAGGTTGATAAAAAATTATGAGTTGAGATTTAAAGATAATAATGATAAGTTTAGATTCTTGTGTGCACACAATAAATGATAATAGATAATGTGCTATGAATCTATATTAATAATATACGATGACACCTCTAACTATATAATAATAGTATCTTGATGGCTGAATTTAACTATATAACAATAAGAGTTAAATAATTATCTAATATATGTAAATTTTCCTTTGAGATTCAAACTAGGGCTAAAACAGTATATTTAAATTTGACTGAAATAACTACACATGAACTTCTTTACAGTATGCAGCGGAATATAAAATTGAGAACCATTTACAACATCAATCACATCAATAGAAACAACACAATCTTTTTGGGTAGAAACACCCGGACAAAACCCAAGATGGGAAAATCGGTGCAGCAGTATGAGGATATTTTTATTAAGAAAATATGAAGCTTCTACAATATCAGAAATTTCAATTTATGCTCTAGATGGCAAAATCAAATCACCCACAAATTCACTGAGAAAAACCTGGAAGATGGGCACGGTTCCCAATGCAGTTGTATGGTTGTTGTTGTGCGGTCCTACACTGTACAGCCAGTTGTTCTATAGATCTGTACACGTACTGTACAGATCCATACGATTGTACGGCCTGTACAGCCTCCTGTTGTACGACTATACAACTTCCCTTTTGTACGGTTGTTGTACAAATGTACAGCTTCCCTGTTGTACAGTTCTACGGACTCCTTGTTGTACAGCCCCCCTGCCGGATCTGCCTGTCTCTCTCCTCTGCAAATTTGGTCACCTTCCTGAATCTCTGCTCCTCCGTCTTCTTCGTCAAAATTCTCTCTGTCACACTTCTTCCTCTGTCTCTGTCAGAATGCAACTGTGTCCTCTCCACCAATTGATCTTTCTTTTATAACTCAATGCTAAGCGAAAACCATAATTTCACTTCATCATAAAGTCAATTAATAATTAGATCACTTTAATTTATTTACTCATAATTTCACTTCATCATAAAGTCAATTAATAATTAGATCACTTTAATTTATTTTCCAAAAGTAAACTTAGGAAAAGTAAATTAAATACAATTGGCTTACATTTAATGTCTCTCTAGCATGCAAGGACATATGCAATGCTAAGACCTTCCTTGTTGCTGTTATTTAACACTCCCTCTCAAGGAGGAAGGGATTCGGTAGCAACCCCAACTTATCACTGAACTTCACAAAATTGTGTCTACAAAGTGCCTTTGTGAAAATGTCAGCCACCTACTCATTTGTCTCTATGTACTCCAATCGAATGGTTCCTCTCTGAACACAATCTCTCAAGAAGTTGTACCTGATGTCTATGTGTTTGCTTCGTTCATGGAACACTAGATTTTCAGATAGCCTGATGCAGCTCTAATTGTCACAGTGAAATACTGTAGCCTCTAGCTCACATTAGAACAACCTTGAAAGGAACTTCCTCAGCCACATACCCTCACAAGCAGTCATGTTGGCTGTCATGTACTAAACCTCTGTCGAGCTCAATGCAACTGACTTTTGTTTCCTACTGAACTAAGACACAACCCTTGATCCAATGCTGAAACAACAACCTGACATACTCTTCATGTCCTCTACACATCCTACCCAGTCAGCATCTTTGAAGCCTGTTAACTATACACTCCCCCTACGCTCATAAACCAATCCATACTCAATTGTACCTCTGATGTAGCGAAGTATGTGCTTCGCAATCGTCCTATGCACTCTCCTAGGATCCACCATGAACGGACTCAAAGAGTTGACTGCAAAGTTGATGTCTGGCGAAGTGTTGACCAAATACATAAGTGATCGGATAAGCTGACGGTACAAGGTAGGATCAAATCTGTCTAACCCTAATGCATCAACCTTCCTCCAAATGGAAACTAGAGGTATGGCCATAGGCTTGCAGTCCTCCATCCTGAATCTTTTCAAGATCTCTACTCATACTTCCCCTGTCCAACGAAGAAGCATCCATCTCTCTACCAAATCTTCAAGCCCAGAATGTAATGCATCAACCCAAGGTCTTTCATCTCAAAATCTATTTCAAGGTTGGACTTGCAGTCTCCAATCATCCTCTCATCTCTTGTCAGAAAGAGATCATCCACATATAAGACCAGTATGAGGGCACCTCACATTTCAAGAAGTACAGATTGTGGTCAACCTCACTCCATTGAAATCCCATCTCTCGTAGATAGTTGTCTATCCTTGAGTACCATACTTGAGGTGCCTGCTTAAGCCCATAAAGAGCTCTATGCAGCCTGCATACATGCGTCTCCCTATTCTACACATCAAACCCCTTTGGCTGCTCAATATCTACCTCCTCTATCACTCCGTTGAGGAAGGCAATCTTGACGTCCACCTGATGGCCTTGCCAACCCATCTCTGCTACTAAAGAGATAATGGTTTGAATAGAAAAATACCTGGCTTCAGGGGAAAAGGTCTCCTCATAGTCAATACCCTCCTATGAAAACCCCTCAGCCACAAAGCGTTCCTTGTACTTCTCCACACTTCCGTCTACTACATTCTTTACCATGTAGATCCATCTGGATCCCACCACCTTTTTACCTCCAGGTCTTGGCACAACCTCCCATACCTAGTTTTTCATGATGGATTCATAATCCTCAACCATAACCTCCTGCCACATCATGTTGTGCAGCCTCCTCAAAGCTGGATGGTTCAGAGTTAATCAACTCTGTCATCAGTGCCATATAATTGAGTCTCACTGGTGGTTTGCTCCGTCTCATGGAGCTCTGTGGAGGATCAACCTACCTGAAATCCTAAACAGTGGACATGTACCACTTAGGCCTTGGCCTAATGTCTACCAGCTGCGACTGCTGGATATCCGTCTCCTGCTGCAGCTCATCCTCCAAGTCAATGACTGAAGGATCCTGTCCACCTGACTCCCTCTGACTACCAGAACTTGTGCCCTGTGTCTGTACATGTACCTATACCTCTAGCTCCTCAAATTTGACCCTGGAATCATGTGTTGGTTGTTTCTCTGCTGGTAAGTCCATAGATCTTCGCAAGGCCATGTCCTCATCAAACTAGACATCCTTGCTCACAATGATCCTCTTGCGAGCAAGAATGTAAACTTTGTATGCCTTCGAAGTCTTGCTATATCCAACAAGTAACCCCTTCTCTACAGAAGGATCCAGCTTCTTCCTAGTGTCAGCATGAACATGACAATAGTAGACACTCCCAAATATGCGAATGTGACTCACATTTGGCCGAGTGCCTATGAAGACCTCCTTCAGTGTCTTCCTCCCCAAGGTTCTGTGGGGACACCTGTTCTGAATGTATATTGCAGTCCGATAAGCCTTAGCCCAAAGGAATAATGGTAATCCCTGATCAAATAGCATGGCCTTGGCTACTCCTGCCATAGTGTTGTTCTTCCGCTCTGCTACTTCATTCTGTTGTGGGGTATGAGGCACAGTGTGCTCCTTCTTGATCCCCTTTGTCAAACAATACTCTAAGAACTCATTGGAGGTGTACTCTCCCCCATTGTCTGTTCTCAAAACACAGATCTTCCTTCCTTTCCGGTTCTCAACGAGAGTCTTAAACTCACGAAACCTCTCAAAGACCTCTGACTTGGCATTCAGGAAATAGATCCAAGTTTTCCTGGAATAGTCGTCAATGAAGGTCATGCAGTAACTGTAACCACTGAAAGAATGGACACTAATAGGTCCGCAAACATCCGAATGCACTAAGTCCAAGGGCTCCTTAGACTTGTGCTCACTTTGTGTGAAAGGCTTCCTGATGTTCTTCCCCAAAGCACAACCCTTGTAGTGGTTATGCTTCTCCTCCTGTACTTGAGGAACTCCAATGACAATCTGTCTCAAGTACCTCAGTGCTCCATGGTGTAAGTGTGCCATCCTCCTATGCCATAACTCACCCTGACTGTTGACGCTGCTGACTAGAGCCTTTGCAGGCTCAAAGTGTAGTCTATACACTTTTCCGCTTTTGATCCCAATCACCCAATCCAAACTCCTATCTAACCCCTTGGGCCTAATATACACTCTATGGTCTCGAAATTTCAACTGAAATCCCTTGTCATACTGAAATCCCTTGTCCTCCAGAGTGGAGACCAATATGAGATTCTTGGTCAACCCCGAAACATATAACACATCAGCAAAACAAAGGGGTTTTCCAGACTCCCTCTAAAATGAAACAATGCCAACTCCTTGTGCCTGATACCATGCATCATCACCCAAATCAACGTGGATATTTGTTCCACCCTCCTGCAAGTCCTTGAAGAATCTCCTCTGTCCAGTCATATGACTAGATGCTCCACTATCGATGTACCAAATACTGCTACCTGTGGTGCTTTCCATGCAAGCTATCAAGCAAAACTCCTCATCGAAGTTCTTGTTGAAATCCTCCACCTCTACAGATCCGGCCATCTGAGTGTTTCTCTCCTTCCTGTCTGGGCACTGGGAGGCAAAGTGTCCCTGATGTGACAAATAAAACACTACATGTCAAGGTTCTTCTTACCACCCTTCTTCCTCTTTGCCTTACCCTTGCTCTTCCCTGTCAGGGCTAGAGGCTCCTCATCCACAATCTGTGGGGCACTGTTGGATGAGCCTGATCCTTGAGCCATCCGGGTCTCCTCCTACTCAAAGTCATCCAATAGTCTCTACCAATTAGGGAGCTTCTCCCTAGTCACAACACCTTTGACAAAGGTGTCCCATGGCTTAGAGAAGCCATTGAGGGCTATCCGAACTAACTCCTCATCCTCAGCCTTAGAACCAGCAGCTCCAAGCTCATCCCTGATCTGTGTGACCCTTGTGTGAAAAGACACCACTCCTCCCTTGGCCATCTTGGTGTTGCACATCCTCTCTTGCAGCACAATCTTCCGGTTTTCATTCTTGTTTGGTACAGACTTTCCAAATCCGTCCACATCTCTGATGTAGTCTTCTTCCCAAAAAGGTGAGGGATTATGTGGTCCTTCACCCCATCCAAGATGATCAACATGGCTCTGGAATCAATCTTCTTCCAAGCTATCAAGCTATCGATGCAACCTTCGTAGAGTCAATGTTCTCCTCTGCATCACTGACATCCAGGATCCTTGTGATCCTTTCTTTCCATGTAGGAAAGTTCTGAGCACCCTCGAGTCTATCCTCAACTCTCAATTGTACGGCCATACAGAAGTGTAACTATCAAACACTAAATCTACAATCTAGGTTTGTGTCTTCAAAGAGGTTTGCCCCTGATCTATCACTGCTGCTGCAAATCTCTCAAATTTAGCTCATCAGAGCTCTGATACCATGTAAATTTTCCTTTGAGATTCAAACTAGGGCTAAAACAGTGTATTTAAATTTGACTAAAATAACCACACATGAACTTCCTTACAGTATGCAACGAAATATAAAACTAAGAACTATTTACAACATCAATCACATCAATAGAAACACAGTCGTTTTGGGTAGAAACCCCTAGACAAAACCCAAGATTGGAAAACCGGTGCAGCAGTATGAGAGAATATTTTTATTAAGAAAATATGAAGCTTCTACAATATCAAAATTTCAATTTATGACCTAGATGGAAAAATCAAATCACCCACAAATTCACTAAGAAAAAACTGGAAGATGGGCACAGTTCCTAATGCAGATGTACGGTTGTTGTACGGTCTTGTATTATACAGTCGTCTGCTGTACGAAATTCATACGACCTGCTGTACGAATCCATGCGGCTGTACGATCTGTACTTCCTCCTGCTGTACGACCTCCTTGTTGTACGACCTCCCAGCTATACGACCCCTTTGTCAAATCTGTCTGTCTCTCTCCTCTACAAATTTGCTCTCCTTCCTGAATTTATGCTCCTCCGTCTTCTTCATCAAAATTCTCTCTCACACTTCTTCCTCCGTCTCTGTCGAAATGCACATGTGTCCTCTCCACCAATTGATCTTTCTTTTATAACTCAATGATAAGCGAAAACCATAATTTCACTTTATCATAAAGTCAATTAATAATTAGATCACTTTAATTTATTTTCCAAAAGTAAACTTAGGAAAAGTAAATTAAATACAATTGTCTTCCAGTTTAATGTCTCTCTAGCATGCAAGGACACATGCAATGCTAGAAGACCTTCCTTGTTGTTGCTATTTAACAATATAGAATAGTATAATCGTGATTGTCTTTAACTACATTTTTCCCTAACATGTATCCTATTTGTCAAAAGATTTCCAGAATTTTCTTTCGCAAATCTGAAACAAATGGAAAGGAATATCAAATAACTTACAGCATAAAAGTTGTAGATCTTGGTGAGACCTTCCCAACGGCATAAAAATGCCAAAATGGAGGTCGAGATCAAAAGTTTAAGGAAAATGTCAAAATATTATCTTTCAAGTCAAAGATTCCCTACAGTACAAAGATGCATGTGAAGAAATGCAATGACATTAATATGGATTTTTTCATTTACACATTAAGTCAAACATTTGATTTAACTAGTGTTTATGATTAAAAATTACTTCTTTAATTTGAAATATAAACCACCATGATCAAGAACTTCTCAATACAGAAGCAATCATTCACACATGAATACATAGAAATTTTGGTCAAAGCCCGAGCAAAACCCCAACTCTTGGGGAAAACCCTAAAAAGAGAAAATTATCATTAAAAGAGAATCTCAAAAAAATTTCCAACAACACAAATTATTTCTTCCAACCCTCACAGGGAAATATACCCAAAATGAACCCAACAACAAAATACCTCGATTTCTATGTAAACAACCTGTTGTACGACTGTTATCATATATATAGTAGCCAGTCTACCATATACTATTTTTTAGATTCCAGTACATTTTTTTAGCCAGCTCCCTTACATATGAGATGTTGAGATGAGCATTTATGATGGATCATGATTTCATTGATGGACTATAGTACTCTCCCATGCCATGACCGAGTCTGAGGACACTCAAATTTGAGGACTGATGTAGTCATTTTAGCCATTTGCAAAGCAGTTATTGATGCCCAAAGTTGTATCAGTGTTTTCTCATTGGACTGATGTTGGTTCAAATGGATTATTTGCATGTTTAGGACTCAACTTATATATCTTGTGTCATGGTTATCATTGCTCTTATACTCATTCTTGTGACATGTATTAGCATTTAGTGTCATGATCTAGCGATCATATAAATACGTGGACTTCGATGTATTAATATTATGTATTGATCTCCTTGCTCAGACCTAGAAGTTCTTGATCTATACTAATTGGTTTTACCCTCCTCAGGGAGAATAGACGCAGTCATTCCCACCATACTTTGGCTTGCTAGTGTTGGTTTCACCACTCACTGTCTCCACCCATCCATTACTTTCCAATTATGTTTCTGACCCGACTTACTACTTGACTTGTGGCATGGAGGACCTTTCCCCACTAGAGCCTCTATGATTGGATAAGCTTAGCTGTTTATTTGTGTCTCAGCTCTGAGTTGCCTAGGTTGTGTTGGCTAACCTAAAACAAGTAGCATTGCCATCAATACAATGTGTTTGGAAATGAAATGAATATCTTATGAAAATGCCCATTCATGAAAAGTTGTGTTTTTAAACATACGTGAATGCAAGGCTAGCCTAATGAAATTGGCTTTGAAGTACAATGAAAAGAATATCTTAAAACATTCATGAAAAGTAGTGTTTTTCAATATACATGAATGCATCAAGCCTAAATAATAAAAATCCGTGTAATAAAAACATGGACCGAGGCTATGAAAAATCAAAGGCCCAAAAAAGCAATGGTTCCTAAAGTTATATCTAAGGATTGTTGGCCTTACTTGTATTGACTTGGATTGTGAGCATTTGTCAAGGTGAATAAGCACCTCTGAAGTAACTCACCTATTTGTGAGACAATGCCATCCCCTTTGTTGCCACTTGTCTGTCATATGCTAGAGTGAGTATTTCCTTTCCATATCCAAGGAGTCACAATGTCAAGTTGCTAGTCACCCTTTGGCCTAGCCTTGTGAATTATAGCCCTCACCCTTCACTAGCAAAATGATTACAACTATGAAGTGAGTATGGTCTTGAAAGTCTAGTCTGAGTTATAGTTAATAAATGAAATCCTTTATATGTGGTTGATAGATCGCCAGTGAAATGATTACTACTTGTTAAAGTGTTATTTGAATGATTTATAGAGCATGTCTTGACCTATGAACACTTACAGCAGATGGATGCTAGCCTGAGTTATATTACTAGTTATATGGTCATTTACAGATTATTATTTTGTCTATCTGTGTAATGTTCCCAAAAGTGGCATGCATGCAAACCCTAAAAGCGATATGCATGCAAACCCTAAAAGTGACATACATGACATCAGCATTATTTTAATGATGCATGCACTATTTAAGTCTCCCTCCACATGCATGCAAGTCAACGGCAAATTAGAATATAAAGTGACATGCATGCAAGTCAACGGCAAATTAGAAGATAAAGTGACCTAATTAGGTCAAAGGTTAGGGTTTTG
>LPNX010474871.1:4297-82859 GCA_001517045.1 Pseudotsuga menziesii
GGATCCAAAGTATCTTTATTTAGATGTGGTATGTGTCATAATTTGAACCAGCAACACATTGTATTTTCTTTATAACATGGAATATTTTTCAATGAAAAGAAAGACAAACAAATCAATGTGTCAACAAATTAAAATACAAATTCAATAATAAAAAAGATTTTTTTTGCTATTGTTAACTCTAGCGGGGACATTGCCACTTCGTGGCTCTTGTTCTAAATCTCACTATATACCTTCCAAACTAATATAATCTCAAATATATTATCCATACTTTATTATCCCAATTATGTTACTAATAAAAAGCATGGATTAAATTATTCATTGAAATAAATTCCAACTGGTTAATTATATTAACTTTTTTTCTCACTTCCCAAAATATTTTTAAAATTAAAAAAAAAATGATAAAAGGCCTAAAAAAATATTTGCCCCTTGGTAAGTGGACAATTAAGATAGATCTCACCATCTCTACAACTAGTTATTAGATATAAAATACCCTATACTTACAAATTCATTAACTTAAAAAATTAATATCAATTTACAAAACAATCACAACAAACTATTATATAAATTATAATACACTACCAATTAATTACAATAAAATCTTTATAATATTAAGGGACACCGCCCTCACTTAGATTCATAATTTCATACAATCTCTAGATTTATGGTTATTTGTATAGGTCGGCTTCAACTTTTTCATAATTCCATACAATCTCTAGATTTATCGTTATTGGTATAGGTCGGCTTCAACTTTTCTTAAATATATTTAATTTTTTTTCTTGTATCTATGTTTATGAAAATTTAGAAATGACCAATAGATTTAGGGTGAGTCTCTATAGAACAATTAGAAAAAAAATCAGTAGATTCCAATAATCCATCTATTATTAAAAAAATATAGTTTTAGGCGATATGCTCATCAAAAGTAAACTCCATCCTTTTTCCAAGAGCATTCCACTTCAAACCCTAAAAATAGATAGTACCAATACCCCATTTAATCTCCACGTGATCAAACGAAAGGAATGATATTTTCTTGGATAAGAAGCCCCTCTTCCTCTACATCGACATGTTTGAATCTGATTTATATACGTCTATATATAAGTCTAACTCTCCATCCATTCGATCTTCATTTTCATTTGGAGAGACCAAAGTCATTTTTGACTTGTTTATTAATTCTGTTTTAAGTGGGCGACACCGCTCCATCGTTTCACTGAACTCTTCCAAGGCGCAGCAGCAAAGCTCAGTGCTTCGGAAATGAAGAAAGCTACGGATAGGGATTGTGATTTGAAGCTCGGTCGCACCGCTAACAGAAAAACGAATGCGGTGTCCACCATGGACACGCAGACGGAGAACAGGACGACGCCGGTTAAATTTAGCTTGCCTGATAATCATCGCGGATGTGGGAGGATAGTAAGCCAGAAGCCTGCCGCAGAGAAATTTAGGGTCACTACCATGAAAGACTTCCCTGTATTTGTTGCTGCCAAAGATAAGAATTTGCCCGGAAGGAACATTCCGTCTCTTCCTTTAGAAGTCTTGGTATTTAATCCTCGATTTCCGTATATATTTCCAATTTCTCAGTTTTCTGTTTCATCATCACTGTCTTAGGGTTTCTGTCTTTCCAATTTTGTGATTTGCTTATCCCAGAAATTTAATGGAGATTCTTCTGGTCTATGCATATTTGTATTAAAAATCAACTGTAATGTTTCTTTCTTCGGTTAAACTCCAAATCTTTGGCTAAATTAGTTTGTTTTTCCTTCGGCTCTCATAGCTTTCCAGGTTTTGTCTGTTCTTTAATATGTTCTTTCATATTTTACTTATAGAAGCAACTTTCATTTTAAAATAATCTTTCTTCTGTTAAAGTTCAAATCTTTGGCTAAATTAGTTTGTTTTTCCTTCGGCTCTCATAGCTTTCCAGCTTTTGTCTGTTCTTTAATATTTTTCTTATAGAACTTTCATTTTAAAATGATTTTACAGGTAAATATCTTTTCTAAGCTCGCGCACCATGAAGTCGAGCCGTTGTATCACGTTTCGCGTGAATGCAGACAAGCAGTAAGGGTTCAGTACAGCTCCGAATTTGATATTTAGATTTCTAAGATAAAAAAATTATCTTTCTTCTGTTATCTAAATGAATTTGTTTTTTTAGTTTCTCTAAATGCAATTGTTTTAACTTTTTCCTTATTGTTGCTGTTTAGGTTGAAATTGCTCAGCAAACGCATTTTGCTTATAAAACCCCCGATAATAAGCGGCGGCGTATTCATTCTACTTTTTTAAATGAAAGCTCTGCAAATTCTTCTTCCAAATGGAATAGTGCATCTAGATGGCCTGCAACACCTAAGGCACCGAAACGTGTACAAAGGCATCGAAGGATTTGCTTGGCTGATAAAGATATGGCAGACTTAAAAAGAACACTGGTCTTTTGAGCTCAACACCAATGAACCTGAATTTGTTACACCATCTTTTGGAATGTTGGTGTTCAAATTTGAAATATTTTCATAGGAAGCATCTACTTGTGCTCCACTGTATGAATAATTTGTCAAACTAAGTTTATCTGTTTGGTAAAAAATAGCTTTAGGCGGCAGTATTTTGTCTGTCATTTTGTGTATTGTTTTTGTAATTTCTCAAGAAGATTAAATATGAAAAATAAGGTCAATATATTATAGGTATTTAGGAGTAGAGAATAGGTAATTGGGGTTTATAGGTATCAATAGATATAAAAATAATTTATAGTAAAATTAAAGAAACTATGGTAGAAATAGAGGTTTTTTTAATGGAAAATGTGTATTAAGAAGGGGATAAAAAAATAATTTTTGTAGGTTATTAATAACTAGTGAATTTAAGGTTCTTTAATATCTCATAAACTAAAGACCTTATGTAATTTCCACACAAAATATGAAATATGGCTTCACATATTCCCTAATTTAATCTCTTTTATTTTTCTTTGTGTAAAAATAAGATTCTAGTCTATTTTGCTAGAAAGTTGAAATAAGAACTCTTCTGAATATGATATGATAAGTATGATGCTGCGTTAAATACTTATGCTGCGTTCAAATATTGCAATCTTTACTGCGTATTAAACAGTTATCTTCGACTTGGATATGTAATGGAATATGTGTGATCGGATCTTCATCTCCCTTTGTGTGTAAGGATCTTAGTGTCTCTATGGAAATACATTTTTTATTTTTTTAACTCAAATTTTTTAATTTTTTTATTCCAAATTTTTTAATTTTTTTAACCCAAATAGATTGTGTGTTGTGAGAGAATTGAATAAAATCATATTAGATTTAATGGATTAATTTTCTTACATGTTATAATGTTATAAGGATAGGTCATAGAATTAGTCTAACACTTGTGTCAAATAAAAACTAAGCTCGCTGCCCCAATGGGTGTTTATAGACCAATAAAGTAAAATATTTTATTTATACTTATGAAAATCAAATAAAAATACTTAATAATCTAAGTTTTTTCATAATAAAAAAGATAATTAGTTTAATTTTTTTAGGAGTATTTGTTTTATGATTATGTTAATTAGTTATGTTTATGATATACCATAGCATTTGTTTAAAAGCTATCTATCTCTACAAAACTAAGTGGCCGACTTCATTTGGGGTTACCAACCACTTTACTTGTGGTTGTGCTAGTTTAGTTACATAGATGCGTTTAGATATTATCTCAGAATTTGGATTTACTTGGGTGGATCAACAAGATTAACTTGAATGTAACAAGTGTACAGTTCACATTCATTTAATGGTTGTGGTATCTTGTTATGCTTAAAGGCATCTTCATTAAGATTAAAATAAGTTTAAGTTAAGTTGTGGTTAAAGAAAGAGGTAGCAATAATGAGATTGTTTTTGTTTTTCGCTTACTAGCACAAGGCCCATAGGCTACCTGTAAGTTTTGAACATGCTTCGACTTAAAAATAAATTGAAAGCATCAATTGAACAAACAAAAGCTCATTTAAATATTAATCAATATGCATTTAAGAATAACAAGATACGAGGACCATGAAATGAATCTTGAAAGCTTCAGAATTCAAACATTCTCTTGAGGTCTTTGAGTTGGGCACAATCTTATCAATGGAATAATTTGTTGAGAACTACACATTTTCTCCTCGGAGAGAGATAGAGTACTATAACTTCGACCATGTGTCTATCTTCATACATGTATTGTACATACTTGCTCAAACCAGCATTGGTGATAGGGATAACACTCCTCAATCACGTGAAGTGATCAAGAATTTTGAACATTTTTGTCACTAATGATCCTGAGCATGACATGTTCTTCATTCAACACTACTTTGGGTTGATTTATGATTTATTCAGCAAGAGAGGTGTATCATTTACTTAACATTGGATTTGCTCATATCAAATTGACACCCTATTTTTACTGGTTGAGTCGCATCCACAAAGAGACGGGAGTTCGACACACCTCAAGAATTTTTGAAATACGGAATGAAAAAGGTAAACTTGATGGGACAGGTGCATGTGTGAAACCAACACTTGGGATGTACCAAGTGAGTCATGGTGCAACCCGACTCAAATGCTCTGTAGAAATAGTTGAATGGCGCACACGATAGTTGGGACATCAAGGTCACAAACACGCAAGGTCGGTGCACAGGTAATAAACTCCAAACTCAATTAATAGGCTAATAATATTGTATCATCATTTTTTTTAAACCTACTTGGTAGGAATTTATATGACATTAAATTCCATGCATGTTCTTTTGAGATGTTTCCCTTGGTGATGAGAGTAGATCTATGTTGTGGTAGTGTGAGACCATACATGGTACGAGAAAATTACAATATGTTTGAAATAAAGACATGGGAAACATATTTTCCATTGAAACTAGGAAGTATGCTTGTTTTTGCGATTTTTGTATTGATGCAAATGGATGCGAGATTTATCATTGTGAAAATGATGTATATGTGAAACAATGGAAATATGTCCCTCTTTTTCCAAAGGGCCCACTTCCAATTTTGGCATGGCAAGAGATGCACACTCACGAGGTTGATGCTCTCACTAGATCATGATCAAGTTTCTTATGTGGTTAGGGAAGGTATAACACCTCGATTATTAATTAGTTCATTATATATTACACATATAAAAATATTGTAGAAATGCATGTGGGTAGAAATGCATGCGGGGCATTTCAATAATCTTTATAGTTTATCTTGTAGGTGATGTATTCATTATCATTGAACCCCCAACAATCAAGAAAATGTGGCCTATTATTTGATGCGATGCACACAAATTAAAAGCATGTTGAAGATATAGTTCTTATATGATGACCTTATACCCTCTAATATATCCACATGAGGATCTTACCAAGTATATATAAACATATATACTACCTTATAGGTATAAATATTTCAAAATAATGCATAACCATTAAAACAATTACCTCTCGACTCTCATATTTTGTGCACTAAATAAAATTATATTTATGCAGAATTAGATTAGAAAACCTCTGCTAACTCCATCCTTTCCTCTAGTTATAGTGTCCTCATTTATCCTTTGTTGCTTAAGTCATGAGCACCCAGCACTAGCCATAAACCACATAACCACCTCTTTAAAACTTTAACTCCTCCATTTGTCCTTCGCAAAAGATACTATGACCACGTTTCCTTTCAATTCAATCTACACTATTGGTTCCTTTCACAATGCCTAGTGACCGTTGGATCATTGTTTCTTTCCTATGCCTGGTCCCTATAATCCATTACTCTATAAACCATCCAACCTCTTCAGAATATTTCAAATATTGATCAATATACAATGAATCCACTCTCTTTGTTTGCAATTTACTATGATTCCCAATAACTCAAACTATAATTAGAACTGAACGAATGAGGTCTATTTCTATAGATTCTATACAACATCTATGAATGAATAATGTATTATTTCCATCGATTCATCAAATAAACTGTAAATAAATGAATACAACCATAGAATAAATGCGTGCAACTACTTTATTCAATTTAAATTAACTCCCTCAATATGAATTAAATACAGAGGTTTGGTATCTACAAAATAAAGAAATAATTTTTGTCTCTTTTTCTCAAGGAATGATGAATTTCGAGCTCCTTCCAAAGACCAATCAATCTCTCCCTCTTTCTTTGACTTTACAAGTCTTCGAAGGGTTCAAGACCCGTTACAAATGAATCTGTCACTGATTAAATATAATCGATGTGTGTTTCCATATCCATAATTCACGGTTACAAACTCTATTCGAATTATGTTTTATGACTCAGCTATCTAGTTTCTATTCCTACTGCTAGCATGACTCAACTAACTCTTGACTCATCCAACTAACTTCTAAAATTCTGGAAATCCTTAACTAATCAAGCAAATCCTATATATAGCATCTCGAAAGGATATGAGAGTTCATTTTCTACTTTATTCAATATTCTATGAAAAAAAGAAATTATAAATGAGACTCCAAGCCTCTTCTAGAAGGTCACACTTGTATTTATGAAGTCACAGATGACTTCATCCTTTGAGCCTATGCTCATGCATCACGATCCCTAGCTTGAATTTGTTCATGGGTTCCTGTCCATGATTTCCTTCTCTGTATTTTTTCTATAGGATTGCAGCAGACACCGAAAGTTTTAATTTGGGTAGTTCTCTCATATTGAACAGTCCCTTCATCCATCTCTTCCAGCATTCTATCGATAACATGTCTACTGGTTCCTATGGTACATATTCTGATTTTACAAACTTAGTTCTTCCCACCCTTCTTTTGACCTACAAACAATCTGATTTGTTCACAAATCTATTTGTAAACAAATCCATTTTTGTGTTAGAAAAGAAAACAACAAATATATTAGCATATAAATTTCTGTCATCCAAGAGTTAGTTGCATGAATTCCTTGGTCTTTCTTCTCCTCGTTTTCTTCTATTGCATCACTAACTTTAGCAATTTCATCAATCATGTTTCTTTCATCTTCCTTCATGACTACATACCGTGCTTACTTCATCAATGCCATACTTGCAATTGAAATTTTATGTTGGTAGGTCCCTTCCTTCAACCAATCACTACACACTTTGTCAGTCATTTCAATATCAAAATTACTTGATAAACTTGTTTGTGAAATTACTTAGAATTATGCTTCAACCTTCGAATCTTCCATGAACTTCTTATTAGTCATCATCAGTAATTAATTATTGACTACCTCATTCTTACCTCTGAATGGATAAAGGCTATGCTTCTTACCACTCATTTCAAAGGAATAGGCATTCCTCTTTCCCTCATGCACTGCATCTCTGTCAAACTACCAAGGCCTACCTAATAAAATATGACAAGCATCCATTTCAATTATGTCACATCTTACCTCATCCTGATAATTTCCAACTTGGAATTTTTCATTCACTAGAAATTGATGACCTTTCTATAGCCATGTAACTCTGTATGGTTCTGGATGTATTGTCCTCTTCAATTTTAATTTTTCCACCATTTCTGTAGACACCAAATTATAAGTACTAGCACTATATATTATTAACTTGCAACATTTACCTTTAGCCTTGAAGACTGTACTAAACAACCTCCTCCTTTGGACCAATTAATTAATTCCCACAATGGCTTTCCTTACTCGTAAAGCCTCATCTTCTTTAGGGTAGTTCTTAGTCACCTCTAATTACTTTGGAGTTTTAGTTTCAGGTTGCACTACTTGTGCTCCTCTCTCCTCACAATGTTTCCTAGACCATCCCATGATATATGGCTAAGTTGTCCACATGTGTAACACCTTGTCCACCTCTACCTTTGTCTCTTCCTCCTAAAGCAACTCTCCCACCTATGTTATCATTAGTTCTGTTAGTTTGTGCTTGCTGGTATGAACTGCTAGCTTCACCTTTCTATTGTTGTTCCCTTCCTCCAGAGCCTCTCACCTTTGTTTTCTTAATCTTATTTCTCATCAACTTCTCCTCATCCTTCAAAGCAACCTGATATGCTTATTCCACAAATCTCAATGACATCAAACTCAACTTATCTTGAATATAAAATCTTAAGTTATTTACATACCCGAAAACTCTCTCAGGTGTATCCTCTATATGACCTAATCTAATATTCACCTTATAAACTTCCTCAGTAAACTCCCTAACTGTTGTTGAATTTTTCTTAATATTTTTCATTCTCCTAAACAAAATCAATTGGTAATCCTTAGGAAGAAACTTACCTCATAGTTTACCTATCATTATTCTCTAGCTATTGATCTTAGTTTTTTGTTTCAATATCCTCTCCTCTTGCACACCATCCCACCACAAGGATGCATGCTCTCTCAACCTCATGACAACAAAAGTAACCTACATGTCTTCCTTCACTTCAACATAATTGAAATGTTTATTCATATCATTGATCCAATCAATTAGTTCCTCTCGATCCAAGCTCCCATGAGTTTCAGTAGTTGTCTCCTCCTCTTGATCTGGTATCTCTTCCTCACTTGTATCTCAAGTGTGCTCTTGATGTATAGAGGTCTCCAAGGCTTCCAGAATTGCTCTCAGAGCTCTCACCTCCTCTCTTAAATCTGCATTGGTAGTAGGTCTTCCTCGCCTGCCCCGACCTTGTCCAACTCTAACATCCATCTCTTGGCACAATAACTCATTGTTGAATATTTTCTTCCTTTAATTAGAAACAAAATTATTTCTATGCTCTGATACCAAAATTGATGACCTTCTACCCTCTAATATCTCCACATGAGGATCTTACCAAGTACATAGAAACAGATATACTACCTTCTAGGTATAAATCTTTCAAAATAATGCACAACCATTAAAAAAATTACCTCTCGACTCTGATATTTTGTGCAATAAATAAAATTATATTTATGCAGAACGATATTAGAAAACCTCTCCTAAATCGATCCTTTCCTCCAATTATGGCATACTCCTTTATGCCTTGGTGCTTAAGTCACCAACACTTGACATTAGCCATAAACCATTTAGCCACCTCTTTAAAACCTTAGCTCCTCCATTCATTCTTCACACAGGATACTCTGACCTTGTTTCCTTTTGATTCAATCTACACGGTTGGTTGCTTTCACAATGCACAGTGACATCGAATCATTATTTATTTCCTCTGCCTGGTCCCTGTGTATTCGTTCCTCTATAAACCATCCAACCTCATAAGAATGTTTCAAATATTGATCAATATACAATGAATCCACTCTCTCTACTTGCAATTTGCTATGATTCCCAATAATTCAAACTATAATTAGAACTGAATGAATGAGGTCTATATCTATAGATTGTATACAACATCTATGAATGAATAATGTATTATTTCATTCAATTCATCAAATAAATGAATACAACCATAGACTCAATAAAAAACTACTTTATTCAATTTAATTTTACACCCTGAACTTGAATTAAATACAGAGGTTTGGTCTCTACAGAATAAAGAAATACTTTATGTTTCTTTTTCTCAAGGAATGATGAATTTCAAGCTCCTCCCATAGACCAATCAATCTCTCCCTTTATATCAGACTTTCCAAGTCTTCGAAGGGTTCAAGCCCCTTTACAAATGAATCTGCTAGTTTTTAAATACAATTGATGTGTGTTTCCATATCCATAATTAAGGGTTACAAACTCAATTCGAATTATGTTTTATGACTCATCTATATGGATTTTATTCCTACTGCTAGTGTCAGGTCCCCACCCATCATATTGACGATGGAGAGGACACGACCAACACATTGTTGTTGTTAATCGAGCGAAATAGCCCCATGAACATTAAAACATAATAAATAAAATGCATTGAACATAAATATATATACATATGCATAGTGCATTCTACAGTGGAAGAAAAAACATTCATTCAACACATTCATCATGTTCATTTTAATTTATAAAATATTCATTGAAGAAATTAAATACACAAGAATACTTTTCTAGAAAAGAAGTTGACTCGCAACTAGCTACGTCGTTGCAACATTCCACCCAACCATAGGCCAGCATGGTCATCAATCTCTCAACATCACTGTCACCCCCGAGCTAGGCATGATTCCACAAGGCACTAGGGAAATAACCAGCTCACACATAGACCAAACATCCACAGTCAAGCCAACACACCATTGGGTTTCATAGACTATCCAGCCAAGTGAATAAGAAATTGTGTTTTATAGGATGCTAAGGAAACTAGCCAACAACACATGGGTTCCTTGCACTTATCCAGCCAAGCGGCACTTGCATCAAACACACAATCAACCCATTTAATCAAACACAGTCATACACAACTTTTGGATATGAACAAAACATTCTTGGGAACCAAAACAGAAATGGAAATTGGGGCAAACAACCCAACATGAGGAAATACTTTTTCAGGAAATAGTCTTGGGCTTCATAAAGGTAAAAACAGCCTCATCAAACCCTCATATTGCGGATCTATTCTCCCATCCGTTGGGCATTACCAAAAATAGGATTTTCAATTACAACCAGCACAATAAAATGGGGAAAACATCCCTCTAACAGAAATTTGATTTTCTAGAGTCATTTGTGGCCCTGACGTGGCCAAAACGAACTCAAAAACACCCAAAATTTTTGGGTCTCTTCTTCCACTCACTGGAACCCCAAAAATGAGTTTCCCAACTTGGAGAAAACATGAAAAAAAATGCAGAAAAACATGGAGGAGAACTCCTAGCTTCCTCACAGGGGCAAAAACATCCTCCTCAAACCCCAAAATTGTGGCCCCTTCCTTCCCATTTGCCCCAACAACACCCAAAATGCATTCCAAGTGTGGGGAAGGGAAGAAAATGACAGCCAAACCGTGGAGGAGAGAGCTTTGTCTCCTCCTGCTGCACGAGGGAGCCAAAACTCTATGAGGATGGGTGAGAAATGAAATTCATGGGTGCCTAATGGCTTGGGCATGCTTTCCCAAGCTTTTACTTTCTCCGCAAGTCAAAAACACACTTTTTAAAAATGGGTGACTTCCCAAATTCGAATTTGACCTCCATGCCTTTCCCATCCCAAGAAGATAACTTCTTCAACCACTTTTAGATGACTATGCACAAAAGGACAAAACGAGGTAGTTGACAAATTTATGGGTTTTACCTTAGACATTTGGATTTTCCCCATAAGCTCAAGGTTTGAATAATTCCCCCCTATTCCTTGTGAAATCATGCCCCTATCACTTTAACGTTGTGGCACATAGCTAGTTGCAGTATTTTTATTAATTTGCATTTTACATGATGTCTAAAAACACATTGTACCTCGCTAGCACATAAACCGTCGGCATCGATTTTAATTTCTGAAACATAAAACACTAAACCCATGGTGGGGACTTTTCCTTGAGCTCCACACCATGATCTAATACAATATTTACATCATATGCAATTTAATACCATTGGGTCAAAACTGGGGTGTTATAGCTAGCATGACTCAACTAACTCTTGACTCATCCAACTAACTCCTAAAATTCTGCAACTCCTTAATTGTTCAAACAAATCATATTGATAACATATGGAAAGGATATGAGAGTTCATTTTTCATTTTATTCAATCTTCTATGAAAAACAAGAAATTATAAATGAGAGTCGAAGCCTCTTCTAGAAGGTCACACTTGCCTTTATGAAGTCACATATGACTTCATCCTTTGAGCGTATGCTCATGCATCATTATATTATTTACAAAAATTCTATGCCTGAATATATATCATGCCAATATAGTCATTTGGTGGTGCAATCTCATATACATCTAACAGAAGTCAAGGTGAATAGAGGTGATCCAAAGAGATGGAAGATGGAAGAAGTTGACCATGATCGTATTATGGAGACTTGCATTCCTATGACCCATTGGCGAGATGAATGAACTACACATGCCAATTACAACATTAACCTAGTTGTCATGCTTACTTGTTGAACACAATGGTGTAATAATAAGTTTCTAAAATTAACATCTACACCATCCATTGCAAGTAATTCATGTATGGTCTTATATGGATTTGATTTTGTATAAGATACTGCGAGTGCATATGAGTATTATTTCTTGATTTTTCTTCATTAATCTATGTGCTTTTGCAATAACAAATTTTCATATAGACAATGATCCTCTATTCATTGTGAATGTAAGTTACCCATAAACTACAACAAATAACCATTTCTAATATAATATGGGTTTGTCTTCTCCAGTGGTTATTCTCAAATTGTAATTTGTAATTGATTTTTTTTAATTGTAATGTAATTCAAGTTGATTTTTTAAATTGTAAATAAACATTGTATTTTCAATTGGAATTACACATTAAATTAAGACATCGATGTGTAATTTCAATTGAAAATTCAATGTGTACTTACAATTTAAATTAATACAATTGGAATTACACATCATAATTTAAATATCATTGTATTTGACTTTTAGTTCAAAGTAAACAAATACAAAAACCCCAATGCCCATTTTTAACATATTATGTTTTGTTTCCAAAACCATCAAATATAGGTAGAACTTTAAACAATTCTCATAAACCTTACATAAAAGTGGTTTCTTCATGCAAATAAAGAACAATATAAGACTTCCAATCATGAGAGTTCATCGATAAGAATAATGTCAATACAACCACATAAGAGTTAAAGAATGCTTTGTAGCCATCTCGTCTTTATGAAAATATTTTGAACCCTAGATGTTGCCACTTCTATAGAATGTTCCATATACAACACAAACTTCTATTTTATAGAAATAAGGAGATGCAACACCTATACAACCTTAATATAATTGTAATTTAAAATACACCTATACAATGTAAAATTGTAATTGAAATTTGAAATTGTAATATAATTGAATTTTAAATTTTGATTTTGCAATTGTAATGTAATTGAAAATTTGAACTTTTAAATTATAACTACACATTGAATTTTCAATTGAAATTACATTGTAAATTTGAAATTTTAATTTTAAAGTTTAAATGGCAATGTGTAAATTGTAATTGAATGGCAATGTGTAGATTGCAATGTAATTATAATTTAAATTTTATATTGTAATGTAATTGAATTATAAATTTTTATTTTGCAATTGTAATGTTATTGAAATTGGACTTTTAAACTTTAACTATAGATTGAATTTCAATTGAAATTACACATTAAATTTCAAATTTTAATTGTAAGTGAATTGCAATGTGTAAATTGTAATTGAATTGTAATGTAATTGAATCTTAAATTTTGACTTTGTAAATGCAATGTAATTGAAAATGAACTTTTAAATTGTAACTACACATTGAATTTTCAATTGAAATTACACATTAAATTTTAAATTTTAATTTTAAATTTTAAATTGTAACTAAATTGCAATGTGTAAATTGTAATTGAATTGTAATGTGTAGACTCTAATGTAATTGTAATGTAATTGTAATTGAATTGAATTTTAAATCTTGAATTTGCAATTGTAATGTAATTAAAATTGAATTTTTATATTGTAATCAATGTACATTAAATTTCCAATTGAACAGAAAAAACATTTACATAACCGTAATAACTATATCTAGATGAAATATAAAAGAAGATCCATTTCAAACTCTAGCAAAAGACACATGAAGGTCAATATGATAAAATGTACTTTAAAACATTTCATATATTTCAAATAATAAAAGTCAATATATGTACATATATAACAAAATTTCCAAAACATGACAATGTTTACATCATCAAGTCAATGGCCACTACCACCACAGGCCCTTGATCAGACATGTAACCGCCATCACTTGTAGTTGAGCATTGGACTTGAGGTGGTAAAATATCAAAGAAGGCCTCGATATCAACATACCATAAAAGTTAAAATTGTGAACATTGTAAGTTAGTTAAATTTTGACCAATCTATAATATTCAACAAGAAGGGAAAAAATTTAATTGATGGATGTGAAACTCACTTGATTCGATTCGATGGTGATATCTTGCATGTGGGTCGGAACCTGGGTTGACGCACCCTCATCAGGGCCATGTGGACGAGCTACATCCCAATGATGTGAGAAAGTGATGGAAGCATCGACGCCCACCTGTGGTGATGCCTGTGTAAGATGTCATGACATGTAATAAGTTAGAAATTATTAATTAAAACTAAACATAAAATATAATTCAAGAATTAAAACACAAAGTATAAATTGAATTACTAAATGTGAATTGAATTGGAACATAAATTAAAACTTACCTCTGTGTCTGGATCTTCCCAGTCATGACCTTGGTGGTCCTCATGTGTATCATCCTCAGAAATGACATTTCCTCTACCCTATACAATTTGAACTTGAAATTTAGGATCTAAAACATAAAATATTGAATCAAGAATTAAAACACAAATTATGAATTAAGATTAATAAATACAAATTGAATTGGAACATGTAAATTATAACTTACCTCAAGAACTGAGTCTGTTGGGTTAGGAGATTGGAGGTCCTCAAGTTTATAATGGAAAAATGTACCTCACAAAGGACCAACAACAGATGACTCACTATGAAAGGTCACATCCATGAATGTGGTCCCCTAAATAAAGAAATAAAAAACACCCTTTCAGTATTATTGAGCATTCAATTTACGATGTATAATATGATGTAAAATGAAAGCATACATGATTGTACAAAAATATACATGTCGTGGTGTGTTTCATCTTTGATACAACCAAAAGTATGCATCTCGATCTCACTAAGCACACCCCTGTAAGGATTCATCATTAAGAAAACTGAGTATATCATCGTCCACCCACTCTATCTCTGGTTGTGGAGGTGTAGGAGGTGGTCTTGATGTATCACCCTACACAAAAAAAATAAGACTTCCCATGCCAATGAGCAATGAGTCCTTAATCCCCTACGTGGACTTTGTAGCAAGGTGGTATGGATGTCCTATGTCCTCTAACCTAATAATCATATTGTCTACAACTAGTACCAATATCGGAGGGGTGGAACAAAATAAGGGTCTCTATGATCTCCAAGGTGTTGGTAGTTGTGTCCCCTACCAACACCAAAGAAATCACATATGGTGTTGGTGTAATCTAGGTGCATCTTTAGAACAAACTCTGCATATACATGTTTTTAAAAGTATAAGGGACTTGGTCATGGTGGGGGAACATACCCCACACTCCAATAAATCTATCATAAACATATGATGTCATGCCCTTGTTGATTCCTAGAAAATACTAGGTACCAACAGAAGGGATTCTCCCCAATAATCGTTCCCAATTAGATCGTTTACTATTTGGTATGGGGAATTCGTTCGGTTAGCGGCTTGGCTACCGTAGAATTAAAACAATGTTTTAAATATGTTTTACCGGTTGTGGCTTGTTCCACCGTTTATGTATTTTATGTATTTTGGGATGAAATGCAAGTTCCTAAACTAAATGCAAGTGATTGCCAAAACAAGAACCTCCCAAGTGAAACACAAGTGAGCCATGTAGGGTCTTACCTCTCGCATTACATGAATCAATTGTTCCTCAATCACCCAAAGAAAAAACAACTAAACTATCCTACCTATCCCCAGGGGAGAAGAGATTAAAATTAATTGAGTAATGTATTGTAATGATTCTAGTGGAATCCTACAAGTAGTTGTTCAAATTGTACATACATATTTATAGAAGAAAATATAAACAAAGATAGATCTATTATGTTAACACATTCATTACTCATTCACATGCACAAGATTCTTAACAGAAAGTAACATCATTCAAAAAATTGCAGAAGTAATTCAACAAGTTAGAATGATATCACAGTTGTACAACAGACTAAAACAAAAATAGTTCAGTATTCAACAATCCACACAATCCATAAGCAAACTCGTATAGTCCTTCCTCCAACAAAAATTTGGTTATCTTTATTCATAAAAGAAGTAGTTCTCATACAAATAACTTCAGCATATATGCGCTATAAAACGTTTCCTCTAATCTCTATTCTACCCCTATTTATACATTTTACAAATGAATTTTGGCTTACCGCCAGCCTTTTAGGATTCCTTGACTCTTTGACTTACAAAATTCGTCTTCTAGTGACTTGCACTGGGGAAATAGAAATAAAATAAGACAATCTATAAAAAGTGCCACATGTAAACAAGAAAAAAATTAGGAGGGCCCAGCTGATCCCCCAATGAATTATTTCCATATAGCATCTTCTGCAGCGATGGTATTGGAATCCGTAGGTTCCAACAATTTGACTGTCACTGTCATATATGGCCAGTTGTGACTTAATTTATGCTTCCTTGGGTGGAGTTACCCTGAGTTGTTCTTCAAGAAGGAAATTACTAAACGTGGCTTGTGCAACCAAAATCTTTACCACTTTCTTAGCGATTCCTTTAACTTATTGTATGCTAAACCCATCCTCCTACAATCTGTCTTGGAGGTATTTCAAATGTCCCTCTCGGTTAGGGAACTCTTGGATTATTTTTTTCTATAGAGGTTTGAAATTTATTATGTGTTGTGAGCATCCTCTTATAAGAATCCATACACCTCTCCAAATTTTTCCCGACCCCGATGATCAATCTGGCAGCATCCTTGCTACTGAAAACCATGATTTCAAACTCTATCTTCAATTTCTCAGTAGTCTTTTGTGGAAGATGCTCTGAAAATGTTGCATTATTTTCTATCCAAGTCATTTAATCCTGAATAATTTCTGCAACTTCTATTGTCCTTGTCCTTAAATCAATTGATATTGCTAAAATCTCTTGCAATATGATTAATGCATGTTTAATCTTATAGGCCTCTTCTGCAAGCTTTAGTTGGACTTGATATGTTTCCTCCTTATCATGAGGGTGTTCTCTTGGAGAGGGGTAACATCAACCGGTCGTTCATCGGCTTCCTTGAGTTGAATTTCCAATGAGTTTTTTTGTGCCTCCAACTCTACTACTCAGGAATTTAACTCTTCTGCTTGTTTATCAGTTTCAGCCTTCTACACCTCTAGCTCTAAAATCTTATTTTCAAGGTATTTATTTCCTCCATCAGTGATGGTATTTGAAAGCACCAAGGCCTCCTTTTCTGATTCTAAAACCTGGTAGGCCTCTTGGAGCCTTTCGAAATCTGAAAGAGTGGTCTCATGTTTTCTCTTCATTTCTTGGACTTCTCTTTCTTTCATCATAGTATCCTTTACTCTTACCATCTTTTCCTTGTATTGATCTACAGTTTCTTTCAACCTGTCAACATTATAAGCATTTTCTTGAGTAGTTGTGATGTTGATCGAAGCCATTAGTTATGGATCTTCATCGGTACCTTTCATGACATCCTTTCCAGTAACTGTTGGGTTACCTCAGGCTCAGTACCCACTTTTAACTTATTTTTGAACCTCCGAACAATGGATTTTTGCTTAGGATTGAAAACTACCTTATCCAAGCATGTAACTGCATGTTGCTTGGACAGAGTGAAGGGTACTAAGCCTAACTCTGCAAAATGGAGGTGACCTCATTTTATTGTGTATCCTGAGGTAGAAGGAGGATCTTCTGGATTTTCCTGGGCAGTATCCTGTTCTAAATTCTCCCTGTATTGGTCTTCCTAATCTTTCCTCTTCAGTTACTTAGTTGCCTTCTATGCCTCCTCTATTGCTCTATCAATTGATTCCTTTTTCATACTTTCTTATTCTTCCTTTTTATTTTTCTCTTCTTCCTTTTGTCTTTGGGCCTCTTCAGCTAATAATTTCTCTGCTTCTTCAACTGACCTTTGGGCCTCTTCTTCCTTCTTCTGGGCAGCTTCTTCTTTCTTTTTTTCTTGTTCTATAGTGTTGTTTCTTCCCTTTCCTCCTGTTGTTGTAATTTTATGTCTGAACCACTTATTTAAAGTAGTTTATTGCATGCATTTCTGAAAATATCTTTGTCCTTGTCCTAGTGGTCAAGGAATTCAAAATTTACCTTTACAAGTGCACAATGTGCAGCAACCTTTCCCTGGGAATTGTTCCTATGAAAACTCTTCTCACCGAAGTGAAAATTTTCTCTATCCTTCACAAAATATGGCGCACTTTTTACTTTTGAAAACTTATAGCTTCCAGCATAGAAATTCATTGGTGGGTGTACCACCTTCTTCATGTCAAATAGAAAATTCTCGAATCCATCCAGAAAAAAGTTATCTTACTGCTTCCTTATGAACGATGTAATCGGTGTCATACTTAGGAAGTAGTGGCGGGTCCCTAGTCCCTCCATACATCCTTAGATAGCTACCATATTCGAAGAAAAAATAATCTCCATATTCACTTATAACTTCTAGTGTACCCTTAGACATACACTTACACTCTTCAAGAAAGATCAACTGGTAAAGTGGCATCATAAGTTCCTCACAAATAGGCTTGTAAAGTTGTGATACTTATGAGCCCAAAATATATGATATGCGGTGTAAATGGGTGTCTTGGCTTCGTTCCAGCTATAGTTTGATTTCAAGAATGGGTACATGTATAAGATACAGCCAATTAAATATGACTCCATGTAGAATTACGATTTTATTTGGAGAAGTCCTCTTAGTGCAACACCTTTGCAAGAAGAAAAGTTGTTGGCTACAATGTCTACCCAGTTGAATATAGTGCCTTGCATGGTCACATGATACATTAGTGGGATCCAGCCTATCTTATAGAACTTTCCATTGGCCCTATCGAAAATTATGTTGAGCATCAGGGATACAAGTCTGTAAGGAGTGTGCAAGCTGGCAGTTTCATATTCGCCATATGATTTCTGTCGAAATGGATTTCTTGCTATCAACATCAGATTTGCACATTCGATATAGTCTAAACTCAAACCATTTATCTAGTCATCCATCATGCTCATTTTCGAGGCTAGTAGATTGCAAGCTTTGGGTATGTACGTAGGGGTGAAGGAGGAAAAAAAATTTCCTTTGATGTTATACATGATCATATTATTTATGTCTGATTTAGGTAAAATCCAGCCGATCACCTCGACACAAGGGAAAATTTCAAGTCACGTAGATACCTTTGTGATCCTGAATCTCAATATGTTTTCATGGAGGGTTATATCTTCTAAGCCCGCATCAGGGACCTTCTGATCTATGATTAAGGGATATTTGTCCCCATTTGAACTATGGTTCAGCTACGGTGACCACTTTGGTATCTTTAAAAATTATCTCTATCCTACGCATGACTTCCAAGTCTGAGTCCTCCTTAGCAGCCTTGGCTTTCTTCTCTCCTTTCTTTGGCATGGTGTTCTATGAAGACTAAGGCCATGACACAATCACATCAAGAAATGACTTAGTGTCCCTATGATTAAAAACCATATGCATTCATATAAATAGAAAACGAGAAGCTACTGTAAGATTTACAGGAAAAATTTAGCTAACAAATCATATTTTTCCTTTAAAAATAAGATTGCATCCATGGAGAACATTAAATATATCATTAACGATTCATCTTTAGCCATCATTAAAACTTCAAGGAAATCTCAAACCGGAAAGGGAACTATCAGCTCAAGTGCAGGTTTTATCTGCTACTTTGGGAATTCAAACTCTAAATTTTCTGGTGTTCTAAAAAATGATACAAAAGGAATCATCAAAATCAGTCTTAAACCCTACTCAACACCTCCTTTCATTAACCTTATTACTCATGAGAAAACAGTCCATAGGAAACAATGGCAACTCAAACAATCCTAGGTCTACTTTGAAACCTTCTGAACCACGATGCCATTCACAAAGGGAAATATACTTTCTAATGGAAACCCTAGGCCAAAAATCAAAGGAAAGTTACAACCCTCTGAGCTCAGGGCTTCACCGATCCCCTATCACCGCAAACAAACAAAAAACAGATGAGATGTGGCCGGTGAAAAACTCGACCCACCTTAGCCTCATCAATAAAACACCAGGGGTCTAAGTTATCCATGTCCATGGTCCTAGTGGTAGAGACAAAATGGCTTGGAGCAGGTGAAAAACCACGGTCGGGATGCAAACTTGTTCAAAATAAATAGGGAGGTCAGGGATTCTAATGCAAACTGGCTTGGGGAGATCCTACAAGGACCAGCTAGCTCAAAACAAACGAAGCCCTGTGCGGTTGGGGAAAAGAATTTAAAACCATGACAGAGGTAACAAGAAAAAACCTAACCATGTAAACAAATAAATCCCACAACGTCATTTTACCAAATCCTGTTTACCCAAACAGTTCATCGAACACAAACTAAACGAGGTTAGAAGCCTACCTGAAAAATAGTAAAAGGGCATGGAGCTTGATGAAATGAAACACGAGCTCCAACAAAAAATCGACAGCTGGATGCTCCTCAAATGGAGTAATAGTCTATAAACAAAGATTAATGGTTTATATATAAAAAACACAAAACACGCATTAAATGCGGTCATTGGGGCGCGTAAATGCAAATGGCTTTTCAGTGCCTAAAATCTCATTGGGTAATCCTCCAATTTGGAATCAGCCAAAGATAGGATTCTCCCGATGGTATCAGTTATAACGTCCCAATTATCTTGCATCTATCGACTCATGTCACCAAAAACCAATGGCAAAACAGCATCGACACAGTTCATCCAAAAGTTTCGGTAGGGAAAGATCGACCACAAGCCATAAACTTTGTCACTCACTTCGGAAAGATATTCAGATTCTACTAACACTGTCGGAAAACTTTGTTGGGAATGCCCAAATAAAATGTCATCGGAAGACTCATGGAGAAACTTGTGATCGGTAGTGAAAGCTAGGTCTAAGTCGATCACATCGGCTATGAATTGAGATTTTAGCTGCAACCATCAGCAGGACTCAGTGAAAAGAACCATCGGCTTCAAAGGATGATTCCAGCTAGACATATCAGCTCCATCTCTTAAAAATATCCGCAACTATCGGAAGAAAACTCAAAAAACCCCTGACAAAGGTGAAAGCCCGGGGAAAAAATACAATGCAAAATCAATCGAGAGATATCGGGTGGGAAATCTGATTTTCTCCATCGTGTCGGTAAAAATCCAAGAATTTTTCCGACACAGTAGGGAAAAGGTGATTTTTTTAACTTGGTGCAAAAGGTTTTTTCTAACTTGTTGAAAAAACTAAGTCATGGCTAAAAAATTTAAGGAGGGTTCGTAAAATCATAAAAAAAATTGGGTAGGGGTTGCAGCAGCAACGAGCCTCAAGCTTAAACTCCGTGAGTCTAAGCAATTGACCAGCAATGCAATCAAGAGGGATGTCAAGCAAAGTTCCACTAACGTCACTGCCTCTTGTGGCAGCTTTCATTGTGTCCCATTTATCGAGACCCATAACATCTTGTCTTCTCCTCTGGCATGAAAAACACCAAATGTCACTAAGAGGTCCCACTCTCCTATAGAGGGACAACAAATCATCAGCTGCTAGTAACGTCATAAGAAACGAGTGTATGTTAGGAGAATCCTTCATGAGTGCACCCAGTCTCCCTGGGTGGTAATATCAACAAGTGTGATACAAGTGACCTCGTCATCATAAGGTCCACTAGGGAAACCTCTTCTCCAAACAAAAACACAAATGTCAGTCAAAATACACATTATAACTTACAAGTGAAATAGAATGCATTCTATATTAAAAATTTACTGAAAATGTATCTAAAAAATAAGTATGCACTTAATGTACTTGTGTCTTGGAGCACCTCCTCCTCCTCGGGATATGGATGTATATCGTCAGGACGAACCGATCCACTCCATCGTCTATATATGTTTCCAGTGATAGTTGACCATGGTGTGATCTCGTGCCTTGGTAAATGAAAATGCTAACGAACCACACCCCATGGGGCCAGATCAGATCCTCTTGTGCTTTGTTGAGCACGAAGCAATGAAATCCACTTAGAACTAGTCTCTACACAACACATTCCATTTTGATACATTTAATCACTTTTATATTCATTAAACATAGGAGCACATGCTAAGTATAATCAATTACATCGAATCATTAACATAGGAAAATATTTACTTTAAATGAGCTTGATCATGCTAAGTTATTTTAACATAGGAGAATCATGCTAAGTAGAACATATGATAATAATAATTTTTATTATTGTTATTATTATATATTTGAATCTAAGTTATTGATCTTATTATTAAATTGTTTTATTATATTTGTAATTAGCAATTGAAATCTCAAAGGGAAAGTGGCTCTTAATCTAGCATATCTACATCATTTGCAATAAGAATTTTTCATGAAATAAAAAAATAAACATATATTTATATATGAATTCAATATATATTAAAATAAGAAGTTTATGAGATAAAAATGCCAATAATCAAATTAGAAAGAGATAAAATATATAAATTATAATTATAAAAATTTAAGCTACAATTTAGATATACATATTATTTTAAGAAAGATTATAGTTTTACTACATCATAAACTAAACTGATGGCTCTACACTTAATAATTTTATTAAAAATTAAATTGAAATCTAAATAACTAAACAAAATTCATCTAATTAAAAAAAAATATTCTTTATTTTAATTTGAAATTTCAATTTCAAAGGTTTTCAAATTTATTTTTTGTAATGTTACATGGTTATACTAACCTTATTGAAATTTGTTGGAAAAAATGGGCAATGTTTATGTTGTCAATTTTATTTTCAAATGTGTATTTTTTTATTTTTTTCGATCCTCTTAGCATTCTTAGAGGATAGAAAAAAATGGGGCAACATTTCTACTTGTGAATAGACATTTTAAAATAAAACCGACAACATAATGGTTGTCCATTGAGATAAACATAGTTTAAATAAAACTTAAATTTAAAATTTAAACATATTTAACCTATTGTAATCGGTTTAGTTATGCATGTTTTCACTTGATGTTTTTCACATGGTTCTTGGTTTTTTTCACATGGCTTTTGGTTTTATTTTCAAATCTGTATTTTTTATTTTTTCAATCATCATGGCATTCTCAGAGGATTGAAAAAAATGAGGAAGCATTTATGCTTTGCCAATACACATACACATTATGTTGATATAAACATAGATATTTAAAACTTAAATAATTAAATAAAACTTAAATTTAAAATCGGTTTTCACATGGTTCCTCCTAATTGATAGGTTCATAGGTATAAAAAAATTTAGGTTTCAATGGTTTTTTTTCCCAATTTGATTTAATTTATTGGAAAAAAAGATAGCATTTATGTTGTTAGTTTTTTTCCAAATGCATAATCCAGAATTTGTTGGTTCATATAAACTTAGAAAAATAAATAATAAATAAAAATGTTTTAAAAAAACAAAAAACAAAAGGATTTTTTTGGTTCACATACATTGTGGACTTGATGGCATGGTTGTGTGAAATGGTCTGGGGAAGAAGTGCATTCATTATATCCTCAGTCAATCTCGGTATCCTCGGTAGAGCTCCTTTTACAATCATTGTTATAGTTGCAAATGAGCCTCGGCCAGCCCACGTGCTCGATTGTTTTTCAGCAGCTCGATCGAGCAATACCACGTTCGATGGTTTAACCCATTCCTCGATCGAGGTTTAAATTTTTTTATCGATGTAATTTTAATCCCTTTATCGAGGTATTTTTAATCCATTGATCGAGGTATTTAAACATCAATCAAGGTATTTAAACCTTGATCGAAGTATTTTTAAGCCCTTCATCGAGGTAGATTGAGGTTTAAATGCCTCGATCAAGGACTTGCTCCAAGTAATTTTGGCACGTTGCTTGCGAAAAAACTGGAAGCACATTCATGGAATCACTATATAGATAAAAATTATTACCCATGGTGAACCATAGTCAACCATATTCAACCAAATTCAAACATATCCAAGTAAAAGTTGACAAAAAAACAAACATGGTAAATTATGGTCGATATTAGTCAAACAAAATCAAGCATGGTTCACCTAAGTCTATCATGGTCATGGCATGGTTGTCCAAAGTCCACCATTATTACACTCAATCAACCATATCCAAGAAAAGTGAGCCATGGTCAAGCATAATCAAACATGGTCATCCATAGTCAACCTTGTTTAATTGTGATCAACCATGGTTACATGGTTAACCATACTGCCACATTTTTCTAACTTATTCAATCATAATTTTCCACCCTCCACTAACTATGGTGAATGATGGTCAAACAAATTTAATGTCACCTAACGAAATTCAACCATATGCAACCAATGTTCATTAAAGTAAACCATGGTTAACCAAAGTCAAACAAAAGTCAACCATGGTGAATTAAAGGGTTCATGTAAACTAATGATGGTCACTTTTGGTGCATTATATGCAACATAAAACTGGAAAAATAGACATCCATAATATTTCATGGTTATTTCAAGACACCTGCTAAATGAATCTTGGTTTTAGTAAAAAAATGAAATGTAGGTAATCGAATCACTTTTTTGAATATATAAATTGTATTTGTTGAAAATTTTCATAACTAGCTCAATTGTGGTTTTTTCTAACACTCACATTTTTTTGGAAAAAATATAATGCCTTTGAGTTCCTAATTGATGCAATTAATATACTAAAACTTGTAAACATGTAGATAACAAGTAGTACTAGTGCAATGTTATTTTTCCAAAAAAAAACTAGCACATTTTAAATATTTTTATAATTATCTAACTAAGAGACCTCAAAAATCAATTCACCAAGTGTTGGTGCATCTTTTGAAGTTTTAAATATAATGATGTAGGATTGTATTTTTACAGCATGTATTGGTAGTTGTCTAGTAGAACAACACTTTTTTTTTTCTAAAATGGTTGAGAAATGAAAAAGTTATGGCCGAAGCACCAACAAGTTTTTTTCTTTCTAGTAAGGATTTATATCAAAGGAAAAATATTTTTTTTTAATATCAAAAATTACATATTTGTAATTTGCAGAAATAGTTCTATCTATGTCTACAATATATCCATCCATGATTGGTTGTAACATACTGTGGTGGGCCTTGAAACATATACATATTGAGAAAAGAGAAAAAATGTCACACTAGACAGTGTTTAGTTAGTTCTATATGACAAACTTGTTTACTCTGAAGTTAAATCCATAGCAAACACTTAGTATAGGAAGTGACACATATTTATGTGAGTAGAAATGTTTTAAATTATTGCATAACATGTTCCTATTATTCTTAAATTTAAATTGTATTTATGTGCTAATTAATCACGTGTGTGATTTGTCAACATCATGTGCGCATTATATAAACATCATGTGTGATATGAGAAACATCAAATTGTCATCTAATTCCTATCCCGTATTTCTTTTGTGTGTAATTGACTGTAATACATCAAATTTTTACAACTATTACTTTGTACATTGCATGGAAATGCTATCTATCTTGCAAACAAAGATCATAAGTAAACCTTTTACCTTGATATTCAATTATGCTTTAGATAGTCGTGATTATTAGTGGTAGCTAGCGAATGTCCTGTTTTTATCATGTGTTAAGACTGGTTCATGATGCAACTTTTTAGGAAAACTTAGATATTTGCAGGGATCAACACTCTCTCACATGACGTATTGTATCCTCCTCCTTTGAACTTCCCTTGCACATGTTCCACCCATGATAGTTTGGATCATTAGTGGTAGTTAGTGAATGTCATTTTTCTTCATGTATTGATTTGAGTTCATGCCAAACTCTTCACGTAGGAAACCTTATAACTCTGTAGGGCTCAACACAGGGTTTCACCTGACCTTCCTTGAGCTTTCATTGCACACGAACTCCACTCATGAAACCTCCTTGAATTTATCTCTCACACATATGCTTCCATAGTATCTCATGATGCTCCTTCCTTGGAATTCTATTAGGACACTTTACAAGATGTTATCTTTGCCTTACTCATTTCCATTATTTAATTACTTTATTTTGTGAAATGAACTCATTGAAATAGTAGGAAACACATAGTCTTTGACCTCAGTAGTTGTAATATTTTAAGAACTTGATTTTGTTTGATTTGTTGTGATAGTTTAAGGAATGAGAAAGAATCACTCTACCTCCCCCCTCTAATTTACTTCTATACACTAATTTAAATAGGTTCACATGAGAGGAATTATGTAATATGTATACACTCAAAACTGCCACAAATGGCATCTCTAAGGGATCCTTTTCCGTAAATAGGGGTATGGGGGGGATTTGAAGGTATTAAGGAATAAGTATGGGTCTGAGATCCCTATACATGAACAAGTAAGGAAACTCAGGCCTTAGGTCTTAGAGGAAGTATCTAGGAATCTAGGGTAAAGAAAGATGCCATAAACTACAACACATGGCCTCTTGAGGATTTCCTTGGCTTATGAATGGGTATAAGGGTGCAATTATTAGGTTCCTAACACTAAAAATGGTTCTTGATTGTCTTGACATGGATAGTGAAGGAAACCCAATATTTAGGACTTAAAAGGAATATTTTAGTCACCTTGGACCCAAAAAATGCATTAAACTTCCATACACAAGATTCTTGGGAATGTTCATGACCTTACATGGATTTGAATGATAGTTATGGATCTTGGGGTTCTTAACATTGTCTAGGGAGTAATCTTAGGCCTTCATCCCTAAAAGAATATTTTTGGCATTGAGGAACAAGATCAATACCATGAACCACCACATATTACCTCCCAAGGTTATCCTTGGTCTCTAAATGTGGATATCAATGACATTATGAAATTATTGAGCACTATGTATATGTCTTGGGTTCCTTGACAATATTGGGGGAGTAACCTTAAGATTTAAACCATAAAGAAAGTTTAGGGAATCTAGGGCTCTTAATGATGTGATAATATACAACATAGCATCTCCCAAGGGTATCCTTGTCTTACTTAGGGATATGGGATCAAACAAGAAATTATGAGCACTAGGTATGGGTATCTAGTTCTTTGTAATTGTTGGTTAAGGAAATGTGTATATAAGCACCTAACTAATTATTTTATGCATACATGGTGATGAATAACACCTCACACTACCACATAAGACCCCTTTTGTTAATCCTATCCCTTGAGTGCATATATAGGTTCAATTAGGATGTTTTCAATATTGGATATCAGTCTCTAGGAATTATACATGGGATGTTGTTGAGGGAGGAAACATAATCCTTATTCCCTAGAAGAATCTTATGCGAATTAAATTTGAAGGATTATGATCCAATCCACCACACATGACCTTTATTGTATATTCTTGGCCTTTGAGTGGGGATTGTTATCCCTAAAGTTGAACCTAGATTACTAGGGTTCAATCTCAGAGAAATCTTTAAAGATAATTCAATATAATGAAATCAAATCAAAACAGAGTTGGTATGTAATCAAAAGGTACTGGGAAATCAAATAACCATCATAGAACTGCATGGCATAAAGTAAGATACAAAATTCAATAACAGAAGGGAGTACGAGCATGAATTTATGAAATGAACTTGGTTCTGTCACTAAGTATTAAATGGTAACTGCACTTTATCATAATAATATTGTAATGGATTTTATGATGACCATACACAGGATAAAATCATAATAAAAATACAATTCATAAAGGAAAACAAAATAATCTCATGATCATAATCATATCAAAGTAAGTTCTGTATTAAAGATGCAAGGAGTGTTTATGTCTTACAGTTTATATTCAAAACAGGATTCCCTTCTATGATTGCCAATGACCACCACATCTAACTGTTGGCTCTTATATACAAAAACTTCTAAGTTTTTGAAACAATCATTAGATCCTATTTTCATGGATCGAACTCTTCAAAAATAGAAAAGTCTTAGATCTTTAAAATTTGACTTAATACAAGTGTAATAAAAACAGAATAACAATAGACATCTGTCAAACTCTAAATACTTTCAAAACTAACTATCATCCTAAGTCTTTATCATCTAAAGACTCTTAGAAGCTTCTTCTAAAACAATCAGATCACTTAAAACCTGGGATCTCTTCTGCAACCTGGCATATTTGGCATACTTATTCTCCATTTGATTATGCGCTTCTTTGCTCTGGGTCTTCTTGTGCTCATATTGCTTCTGGATAGTTCTCTTCTCCTTCAAGATATCTTTGGATATTGAAATCAGCTTTTGATAATCAGTTTCTTTTTCCTCCAATTCTTCCCGTAGCCTTTTATTTGCATTCATCAGTTTTTCATTGATATTTTGCAAAAACTCGATATGTTCCTTATATGTCTATAAAGATTTTTTAATATGATTTAACTCTGGAAATGTCTCCACCTCCTTTTCACTCATAATAACTTCATCTTCCTATATATATTTCGAGACTGAACAGTTTTCAGAATATACTTGTTTACTCGTGCAAAACATTTCAGGTATACATCCTGAAATACCCTGAAGATCAATGAAGTTTTCATTTTCCAGACAGTACTACTCCTTGGATACATGTATAGTTTCCTCACTTAAGGAATCATTTACAATAACAAGCTCTCCACAATATTTATTTATGCCTCTAGAATTATGTATTAGTTCCATTTCTGCCTCCATTCTACTTCTTAGCCTAGTACTAGGCTTTAAACTAATGCCTTCTGGATTTAAAACCTGAATTCGTTCTTCTTTCTTTGAATTTATATTTTTTACAACCATGCTTAATGTATCAGGGTTTTTATGATCTTCTTTTAAATGATTACTTGATGTTTCATCTGTAGCTGAATTTTCTGGAAACAAATTATTCATTTGCTTTGGCTCTTCTATGAAATCCTTACCCTCTTCTGCAATATGTTCAGTGTGTTCTTCATGCTTTTCCATTTGCTGATTCAAATCCTCTACTGCCCTTTTTCCTTTTTCTTTGACCTTCTCTTCAAACCCTAATTCAGATAAAAAAATCTCCCAACTCCGTCCTTCTTTACTCAATTGTGAAGTCAACAACAATTTGATTAAACCCAAGTGATATATAGAACGAGCAGTGTGTTCTGGATGAGTTTAAACCCATGTGACCATCTTTTGCGGGATTTTTAATAAATAAAATGGAATATTAATTTTTAAACTCCCATTAATATGCATTAACAATCTAAAATGACATTTGAGGATTCTATCCTAGCGACCTTCACAGGTGATGTAATTTTGAACCATTTCCAATGGAATTTTCCAATTGGGTTTGATTTTACTTATATGAATACCATTTTTCCAGTCCAATTTCTCAAACCCTAACAACAAGAACTCGCCATAATTTCCCACTTCTCTCCTTGTGCTGGAACCTCTATTGCTTCTGCAATAGATTCTTCATCCATTGTAACCCTCAAATTCTTGAACTCATCCACTCCATCTATATAATTTTTAATGAAAGCTCGAGTCACCTGTATATTATACCCTACAATTACTCATAGAAGGGAAACCAACCCGTGTTTCTCATTAACTGAGTTGATCTCAGAAATTGCATTATCCACTGTGTATTATTCGGTTCTAGTCTACAGATAAAACCTCCTGGTCTTCTTTTCACCATAATATCTGCATCATCCTCCATTGCTACCTTCAACATTCTACAAATTTCTTCATAATACAAACCATGCTGACCTAGTGTAATTTGATAAAGCAGCATTAAACAGGTTTAATGTAATATTAATCATGTCACTGTCAACACTGGTACCATATGTCCATCATATTAAATAATGTCACATGCCTTGAACTCATACAAAACACTTGTGAAAACACAGAGCGTGCCATGATCAACAAGTTCATAAATTATTTAAACATGCCTTCAAAGAATAATGATAATGCATTAAATCATAGTACCATCCTTTCCATGTGTACAATCTTCGCCATGTGTTCAATTTATCCATGTACTTTCATTCCATTATTAAGCTTTAAATCAATATCATGAATCAAACCAACTGGCAGTGTTGCAATTTTTTTCTTTTAATATATGCTGCCAGTTTATATAATAAAGTTTATACTTTAATTCTTATAAAATCCCTTGCTCTGATACAAACCCATAGCTTTAAAAGATAAATGATTTGATCTTACAAAAAGAAAGCATAATAAAAATCATGACACACAAGGGTACAAGAAAAAGAATAAGGTAAAACTAGATTTATGAACTCAAATAAGAACCTTAAGCAAAAATAAAAAATATAAAACCCTAGGATAAACATGAGAAACAACCATAGAGATAACATTTGGCTCTAACTGGGGATAAAGCTCTCCTTGTGAGGCTTTAAGAACATCTTAACCTATGCCTTCCGAAATCTGCTAAAGTCATAACTTCTGTCTTATTGGGCTGGAGTCTTATTCATGAAATTAAAATGATAAATACAATGAATATGTACAATAACCTTCTACCACTCAATATGTGTGGAAATATTTTAGAAAACATCCATTGACTGGCCCTGCAACCTCCTCACCACTCAAATTCTGTAAAACAAAAGTATTATTTCCCAGAATCTTAATCACTATAAAAGGCCCTATCCACAAATTATCAAACTTTCCATGCTTACCTTTTTCGTCCTTTCGTGCATCCCATCTGAGAACAAGGTCACCTACTGCAAAAAAATCTTTTTAAACTTTCTTATCAAAACTTTCTTTCACCTTTTTCCTGTGCATCTCAGTTGTATTTTCAATGGTTTCTCTCTCCTGTTGCAATTGGATTATCTGAAACATTCTTCTTCTTATATCATCAGGTTCTTCTTTTATTTCCTGAAAGAATTTAATTACTGGGGAAGCTAATTGAACAGGAAACAAAGCATCAACTCCATATACCAATTGAAAAGGGGATGTCCCAATTGACTTCTTTATAGTTACTCTGTCATCCCAAAGAGAAAATTCTAATTTGGTATCCCAGCTCCTTTTATTTTCAAATAACATTTTCTTGATACTGTTCACAATATTTTTATTACTAGACATTGATAATCCATTGCCTTATGGGTAATATGGTGTGGATTGTTTCAAGCTAATATTATTTTCTTCAAAAAAAATCACCATCTTTTTTTACTTAAAAATAGGAGCATTATCAGTAATTAATTTCCTAGGGCATCCAAATCTGCTAAGAATATTTTCCTGAATGAAATTAATTATGACTTGTTCAATTGTTATCCTTGTGGGGATTGCCTCCACCCACTTAGTGAAAAAATCAGTGGCAGTTAAAATCCATTTGTGTTGACCACTAGAAGGAGGATGAATTTCTCCTATGAAATCTAAACCCCGCTGCTGAAATGGAAAGTTTAATGCTATAGGTTTCAAGGGTAATGACTGAAGTTTATGCTTACCTGCAAACTTTTGACACTCCACACATGCTTTGACCTAATGATATACATCTAAGAAAAGAGTAGGCCAATAATATCCTGCTCTTAGGATTTTAAATGCAGTTGCTTTCCAGTACTTGTTCCCACCACATACTCCACTATGCAATTCAGCAGTCACAGCATCAACTTCTGATTTTTCCAAACATTTCAACAATATTCCTCCACGATCTTTCCAGTGTAAGACTTGATCCATTAAAACGTATTTCATTGCTCTAAGTTTTAATGATCTGCATTCATTTCTATTCAATTCTGGAGGGCATTGTAAATATAAAAGGAAATATGCAATTTCTTTATACCAAGAAGAATCACAATACCTGCTATAAATATGTTGCTTACTGTATTCTATTGCCATATCTTGTTCTGAATTTTCTGCCATCAAATGAAGATTTAATACCTGACAATTTGATTCTATTAGAATCTTGGCTAAGCCCTGGCCTTTCACCAATTTTGTTGGTTTAATATCCACGTCATATTCCATAACCTTTGCTATCCATCTGCCTCTTTTTCCCTTGCTGTCAGGTTGTACTAAAATCTCCTTGACTGCTGAACTTGGAACATATGCCAAAATCTTGGAATGTAAAACACATATTCTGAAAAATTTGAGAGATTTACTAATGCATATGCTTGTTTTTCCATTGTATGATATTTAAGCTCTGAATCTCTTAATGTTTTACTGAAAAAAGAAATTGGTTGTTCCAAGCCATCTGAATTCTTTTGCAATAACACAGTAGCTATGGTATCTTCAGATGCGAATCAAAAAATTGCAAAATCCTTAGTATAATTTGGAGCTATCAATATTGGTGCTTCTATCAATACATGCTTTATTGATTCAAATGACTATCTAGCCTGATCTGACCATTTAACCTCCCTATCCTTCTTGAGCATCTCAATGATATGTTTGATAATTTCTGCGAAATTAGGAATGAACCATCTTAAAAAATTAATTTTCCCAATGAAAGATTGAATCTCTTTTTTATTTCCAGGAATAGTAATTTTTAAGATGGCTTTTACTCGTTCTAGATCTATTTTGATTCCTTTAGCAAAAACAATGTGCCCTAACAACTTACCTTCTATCATAGCAAAGTGAGATTTCTTTGGGTTTAATGACAAACCAAATTTTTGGCACTTAGTAAAAACATGTCTTAGATGTTTCAGATGATCTTCATCAAACTTGGAGAACACTATGATATCATCTTGGTATATTACTTCGAATTTTTCATTCTCCCCCACAAAGGCTATGTCCATAGCCCTCTGAAATGTTGCACCTACGTTCATAATCCCAAAAGGAATTTTGTCGTACAGAAAAGTCCCCCCATGGAGTTGTGAATGCTTTTTTTTCTCTGTCTTCAGGCTATACTGCAATCTGGTTATAACCAGAAAAACCATCAATCATTGAAATTCTATGAGACCCTACAACTCTCTGCAAAATCTAATCAATTTTTGGTAATGAATAATTGTCTTTCAAACAAGATCTGTTCAAGTTGTGGAAGTCAACACAAAGCCTTATTTCTCCATTTTTCTTACATACAGGCACCAAGTTTGCAATCCATGATGAATATCTGAGAGGTACAATAATTTTCGCATCCAACATTTTTTTTACCTCCTTTTCAATTACTGGCAGCAATGCTGGGTTAAGCCTTCTAAGTTTATGTTTAAAAGGATTAGTATTTGGTTTCAAAGGAATTTTATGTTGAATTATGCTAGTGTCATAAGTTCTTAAATCTTGATATGACCAAGCAAAAATGTCCACAAATTCTTTTAGCAAACTAATATATTTTTTCTTTTCCTTTTCTAACAGTGATTTTGACATTCTGATCATTTTAGGTTCAACTTCAGAACCAATGTTATAATCTATAATATTTTCTTCAGTGGTCTACAAGGTGGGATTCAACAACATATCATCCTTTGAAAACAACCTCTCAAGTGGAACAAGTCCCTTAGGAATGAAATTTCCTTTTAATTCAACAATCTTATGATAAGCTATTGAATCATTTATACAAGGTTCATTTTCCATTAATTCAAAATCCTATTCTTGATCAACTAAGTCATTTGAAAATTCACCTACTAAATCCAGAAATTCTTTTATCTTTTGATCATCATGAAAAAATTTCCAGTGTTTAACGTCATCTAGAATAGATGGCATGTATCTCACATCAATTGGATATTTCAAATGTGTTACTTTTGGAACCTTAAAGTAAGCTGCTGCTAAGGCTAAGGAATCAGTTGTTTCATTATATTCTCTTGGAACAAAAGTTATATTGAAAGCTATAAAGAAATTTTCTATTAAATCCCAAGCCTCATTTCTATAAGCTTTCAATAAATGTTGCTTTACCTGGTAAACATTCTTTACTTGCTGGATTACTAATTCAGAGTCGCCAAACACAGCAAGCTCTTGAATACCCAATTATTTTTCTTCTCTTAATCCAAGAATCAAAGCCTCATACTCAGTAGTATTATTGGTTGTTTTAAATTCCAACTTGTACATAAGAGAAATGACCTCACCTCCAGCTGAAATTAGTAACACTCCTGCTCCTACTCCCTCCTTACTTGATGAACCATCAAAATACATCTGCCATAAACCATCTAGTTTTTCTTTCTTTATCTGAACTGGAATATCTTTATGCACTTGTAAAACTCCTTCAACCTCATCACTTAATTGCAACATACAAGAACCAAGGTTCTCATCAATTGAATAAATTGGATGATTATTAGGGTGTTTACTGTCACTTACCAAACATGCCATCTGTACTTCTCTATAAAGTCTTCTGAATTCTCCTCCAAACACTAGAATTGTAGCACATGAAAGATCCATTTGGAGAGTTCCTCCCACTCTCTTTTCCCAAGATCTAGACAATAGCATACTGAATTTAGGAGAAATGTCTGCTACAACTATGTCCATCAATACACTCTTCATAGGTACTTGAGTCAAATTCACCACAATATCTTCAATAACCCCAATACACTTCACTGCCCTAGAGTCAAACACATACAAATCATGATATGGTTTAGTAACACTCATCCCTAAAGCTTCCATGACTTCTTTTGGCATGAGGTTATGTGAAGCTCCTGAGTCTAGAAGACAGTTGTGTACTAATTGCTCATGCACTGAAAGAGTCACATAAAAAGGAGGATATTTTGAATTATCATCAGGCTGATCAAAATTTTTAGAACCCACAGTGATGGTAGGTTTTTCATCTTGCAAATTGATTTCATCAGATGGGATAGAATTCACTGCATTTTTAAAAGTTTTAAAAGTTGCTTCCCTGTAAACTTTATTTTTTATCAAATATGTTAAAGGAACAGGGATCTTAACCTTATTAAGTTCATGCTCCACATTAAACCCACCTACGGCTTTATTCACTTCCTCCAGACTTACCACTTCATCTCTTTTCTCTTTTACAGTTTGTTTCTGATTTAAAGGCATATTTTATTTAGGAGGAACAATTTTCACAATCTTCTTAGCCTGTGCTACATGTTTTACCCCTAATCTAAGACCATATGATTTCTATGGAATCTCCTGACAAATTTAACGAATGGACATTTGATAATCATTTTATTCATAATGATCCAGCATTGTACCATGATGATAATCAGCTTTAGTCAAAAAATGAGAAGAAGAATCATCATCAAATTGACTAATATTATGTTCTTGTTCTTCCAAATCATCTAACTCCCCTTCATCTATCTCATATGACTCATCATCTCTCACATGATTATTTTGAAATGGAGGTTGAATCCTTTGCTCTTCATTTTCTCTCCTCTCCCTCTGAATATCATTATTTCTTCTTTCTCTTGGCAAAAACCTAGGGACAAAAGGTTTTCTGAATTGGTTTTGATTTCTTTCTCCTTCAGATATAGGCTTGTTCTGATTTTTATTTCCCAACTCCAACCTATCAATCTTAACAGATAAATTTTTAATGATTTTATTCATTTCATCCATTTTACTGTCTGAAGCTCTTCCTATAGAATTGGATGGAGTAATTTTTTTTTTTACCTTTTTTATCTACAATTTGATACGTTGTTTCCTCTTTGAGTTTGTTTGAAGCCAAGATATTAGACTCCACTTCCAGTGTTGCATCTGGCATTTTTAGAAGTGACACAGACTTTATTTCTCTCAACAAAAAAGAAAACCCATGATCAAAAGAGTTTGCATAAGTTAACTTTTCTGATGTCTCAGAGGGTTTTATTTCAGCTGGTATTCTACTATACATTTTATTGAACCTTTTAGAAAAATCTCTCACGACTTCATATTTCTTTCTTTTCAATGATCCAAACTCTGTAACATAGTATAAATAATCCTTAGTATCTCCCCATTGTCTCATGAACACTTCTTCTAAAGCATCTATACCATCTATAGAGTTTGGTGGTAACTCTCTAAACCATTTTCTCACTTCACCATCTAAACTTTGAACAAAAACTCTCATCCAAACATCTTCATTTTCAAAATTCTGATTGTCTACATAACTCAAATATTTATTCTAGTTCTCTTCTGTTGTAACATCTCCTTGACCATTAAATCTAAAAATATACTTTTGGTAATCTCCTCCTGGGAGAGCATTGAGAGGCTGGAGCAAAACTAGCGGGGCATATCTTGCTGCTACCATAGCAGCCATCCTATTTTTAGGTTGAGCCATTCTAGGGCTGGAAATATTCAAACTTGAATTAGATTGGTCGGTGCTTGAATGTTGTGATGAAGGAGGAAAATTACTTGGATTTGGCTGATTCACTGGGATAGTCTTTACAAAATGTATATGGGTTGAAAGCAAAGAAGAATCCATTGTCTGCAATTCTTCAAGTGTAACCTCCCCAGATAACAAAGGAATCGTGAAGACTTGGAAATTGTCTATTTGAGAAGAGGTAAATAGCAGATCTAATTCTTCTTTTCCTTTCTGAGAATGTGGATCAAAAGAAGGAATAGGGAAAAAAGAAGATTTAGGAATCTCCAAGGCTGAAGGATGTTTAAATTTTTCTAATGAGGTAGAACTTAACCTTCGCCTATCTTCTTTTAATATCTATTAAGGATCTGAGACTCCTGGATTTAAAGGTGATGAGGGATTTCCTCGAGTTCCTATCCTTTTTGAAGCCACTGTAACTTTCTGTAGTTCACTGATGTAGTCTATAACATGTCTCATTGATCTTATTCACCCTCCAAAATCAGATACATAAAGATGTCAAATACCCAGGGAATATGTTCTTTCGTTTCTCTGTCCCCGGCAACGGCGCCAGAAGATGTTATCCCTAAAGTTGAACCTAGACTACTGGGTTCAAGCTCAGAGAAATATTTAAAGATAATTCAATATAATGAAATCAAATCAAAACAAAGTTGGTATGTAATAAAAAGGTATTGGGAAATCAAATAACCATCATAGAACTGCATGACATAAAGTAAGATACAAAATTCAATAACAAAAGGGAGTACGAGCATGAATTTAAGAAATGAACTTGGTTATGTCACTAAGTACTAAATGGTAACTGCACTTTATCAAAATAATCTTGTAATAGATTTTAAGATTACCATACATAGGATAAAATCATAATAAAAATACAATTCATAAAGGAAAACAAAATAAGCTCATGATCATAATCATATCAAAGTAAGTTCTGTATTAAAGATGCAAGGAGTGTTTATGTCTTACAGTTTATATTCAAAACAGGATTCCCATCTATGATTGCCAACGACTACCACATCTAAATGCTGGCTCTTATATACAAAAACTTCTAATTTTTTGAAACAATCATCAGATCCTATTTTCAAGGATCAAACTCTTCAAAAATCGAAAAGTCTCAGATCTTTAAAATCAGACTTAATACAAGTGTAATAAAAAAAATAACAATAGACATCTGTCAAACTCTAATTACTTTCAAAACTAACTATCATCCTAATTCTTTGTCATCTAAAGACTCTAAGAAGCTTCTGCTAAAACAGTGAGATCACTTAAAACCTCGGATCTCTTCTATAACCTCGCATATTCAACATCCTTATTCTCCATTTGATTATGTGCTTCTTTTCTATGGGTCTTCATGTGCTCATATTGCTTCTAGATAGCTCTCTTCTCCTTCAAGATATCTTTGGATTTTAAAAGCATCTTTTGATAATCAGTTTCTCTTTCCTCCAAGTCTTCCCGTAGCCTTTTATTTGCAGTCATTAGTTTTTCATTGATATTTTGCAAAAACTTGGTATGTTCCTTATATGTCTGTAAAGATTTTTTAATCTGATTTAACTCTGGAACTATCTCCACCTCCTTTTCACTCATAAGAACTTCATATTCCTATATAGATTTTGAGACTGAACAGTTTTCAGAATATACTTGTTTACTCATGCAAAAAATTTCAGGTATACATCCTAAAATACCCTGAAGATCAATGAAGTTTTCATTTTCTAGATAGTACTGCTCCTTGGATACATGTATAGTTTCCTCACTGAAGGAATCATTTACAATCACAAGCTCTCCACAATATTTATTTCTGCCTCTAGAATGATGTATTAGTTCGATTTATGCCTCCATTCTGCTTCTTAGCCTAGTCCTGGGATTTAAACTAATGCCTTATGGATTTAAAACCTGAATTCATTCTTCTTTCTTTGAATTTATATTTTTTACAACCATGCTTAATGTATCAGTGTTTTTATGATCTTCTTTTAACTGCTTACTTGATGTTTCGTCTGTAGCTAAATTTTCTAGAAACAAATTATTCATTTTCTTTGGCTCTTCTATGAAATCCTTACCCTCTTCTGCAATATGTTCAGTCTATTCTTCGTGCTTTTCCATTTGCTGATTCAAATTCTCTGCTTCCTTTTTTCCTTTTTCTTTGACCTTCTCTTCAAACCCTAATTCAGACAAAAAAACTCTCCCAAATCCGTCCTTCTTTACTCAATTGTGAAGTCAACAACATTTTGATTAAACCCTGGTGATATATAGAATGAGCAGTGTGTTCTGGATGAGTTTGAACCCATGTGACCATATTTTGCAAGATTTTTAATAAATAAAATGAAAGATTAAGTTTTAAACTCCCATTAAGATGCATTAAAAATCTCAAATGACATTTGAGGATTCTATCATAGCGACCTTCATAAGTGATGTAATTTTGAACCATTTCCAATGGAATTTGCCAATTGGGTTTGATTTTACTTACATGAATACCATTTTTCTAGTCCAGTTTCTCAAACCCTGGCAACAAGAACTCACCATAATTGCCCTGAAAATATTGTTGCTTGAACCACTTCTTTCCTTGTGCTAGAACCCCTATTGCTTCTGCAATAGATTCTTTATCCACTGTAACCCTCAAATTCTTGAACTCAACCACTCCATCTCTATAATTTTTAATGAAAGCTCGAGTCACCTGTATATTATAACCCTGCAATTTCTCACTGAAGGGAAACCAACCCACGTTTCTCATTAACTGAGCTGATCTCGGAAATTGCATTATCCACTATGTATTATTCAGCTCCAGTCTAGAGATCAAACCTCCTATTCTTCTTTTCACCATAATATCTGCATCTTCCTCCATTACTACCTTCAACATTCTACAAATTTCTTCATAATATAAACCATGCAGACCTAGTGTAATTCAATAAAGCGGCATTAAACAGGTTTAATGTAATATTAATCATGTCACTGTCAACACTGGTACCATATGTCCATCATATTAAATAATGTCAAATGCCTTGAACTCATACAAAACACTTGTGAAATCATAGAGCGTGCCATGATCAACAAGTTCATACATTATTTAAACATGCCTTCAAAGAATAATGATAATGCATTAAATCATAGTACCATCCTTGCCATGTGTACAATCTTCACCATGTGTTCAATCTATCCATGTACTTTCATTCCATTATTAAGCTTTAAATCAATATCATGAATCAAACCAACTGGCAACGCTGCAATGTTTTCCTTTTAATATATGCTGCCAGTTTATATAATAAAGTTTATACTTTAATTCTCATAAAATCCCTTGCTCTGATACAAACCCATAGCTTTAAAAGATAAATGATTTGAGCTTACAAAAAGAAATCATAATAAAAATCATGACACACAAGGGTGCAAGAAAAATAATAAGGTAAAACTAGGTTTATGAACTCAAATAAGAACCTTAAGCATTGAAATAAAAAAAAATAAAAAACCCTAGGATAAACATGAGAAACAACCATAGAGATAATAGGGATATTAGTAGTAATGAAATTGTGAGCACTATATATAAATCCTTAGGCCCTAAATGAATATTATAGGAATCAAAATTGAAGAATGAAGCCTTGAACCATAACATAGGTCCTCTTGAGAATGTCTTGTACATCCAAGCGGGGATATGGACACCATTACAAATTTTCGAGAACAATGTATCATTCATTGTGCATTCAACATCGTCAAGGGAGAGAACATGGGAATTAGGCACTAAAGTAATATTGTATACATACAAGACCAATAAAAATTCCTAAAACCAACAGACATGACCTCCCAATGTGATCCTATAAATTACATATGTGTACAAGTGGATCTATTTATGTGATGACAACATATGAGTTTTACTGTTATATTCTCATGATGATGATAGTTATGTGATTCACTTTGAACATTTAAAATAAAATGCAAAATTTAGACACATAGATAGTAGTTCAACTTTCACGCTATGTTTGTATATTGATGTGATGCATGGTATAATACAAATATGTTTTTCACCTAAATAGTAGTACATATCATGGGTTTCACATGACATGGTTATATTTTATATGGTATTTAAGTTATTAAATATCTAACCTACAAGATGGTGTGGTATGTAGTAGTCAAATGAATGTGGTAATATGTTAAATTGGATGTCATTGATATCATGAGAATAATGTGTACTATAAAAAATTTCCTATGATTTCAAGCACTACTGCGATCTATGGGTAAGCATGGTTTCTACATGATGCATTGCTCACCCATAATGGTTGTTCGATGACATGAATATAAGAAAAATAATTGTATATTATGGCTCGGTATAGGGTGTTAACCTTAGTTATATCAATAGCGGTGGAGGTACTAACCACTGTGTATCCTATGAAACTTGGAGTCATGGGATGGTTATGTTGAGACATGCTCCCCAATTTGTGTGATTATGATTACTAGTTACTTGTTGGGGAATCTTGGTCAATATAGTCGACACGTCCACTTATGGGCTCTATCTGGACTTAGGTCAATATAGTTTACGCTTTAACATATTCTAGCATAGGAAATGATAGGATGTTGAATATGGAAATATTATAGGGAGGAAGGATGGTCTTGAATAACATGGAAGGTTGTTGTGAGTTAGATATAAAAGCCTAGTTACTTTTGCGCAATAAAGTATTGCTTTAATCATGTGTGATTATATGAGTATGTTGTGTCATTTTTATTGAATCATTGTAAACTAGTGTGATTGTTAGATGTTGTGATTACTATTTTTTATATTGTATACTTGGATGAGAACATACATGAAATATGCATTAGAGGAAATGATTCTTTATAATTAGTAAAAGCGCAGGTATGCATACATTTATTGTGCATAGTACACTACTATAATTTATTGGTGTATTAATTACTAAATGAACGGTTAATGATTGTAGGGAATATATTGAATACAAATAATTATCTAGTAGCATTAAATACCTTTCTTGAACTTCATTAATTGTTGGTATGATGAATTAAATAGGTATGGTGGGGTACCATAAATTTTGGGGGGATGCAATATTCATTTATAAACTAGCATGAAAGTAAAGACTTTCCATTTTATTTTATTGTTATTCATTTCATTATTTAATTTTAATTATTTTTTCCTAAAATCTATAAGGGGTGATTGATGGCTCATAAATGAGGGAGGTTGAGGAGACTTGGGAAAATGTGTATGAAAATTGGATAAAAAGAGAGGTTAAACAAAAGTTTGGAAGTTATTTTATAGGGGAGAGTTTGTGGAGAGGTTGGATCTTATTGAAAGGTGCAAGAATTATTGGAAGAAATATTTTAATGGAACAAATTTCTTAGAGTGATAGGCATGGAGGGTGTTGTTACCCTCTTTTCCCATGTAATTGTTGTGTTACTATACTCTCGTCAAGAATAAGATTGAATATTGGAAAGAAGAGAGGTTGAAAACTAATAATCAATGGTCGCCTATAAATGTTGGCAATTGAATAGGAAATATTTGAGTCATTCATGGGAGGTACTAGCTAAACAAACAACGAGTGATTATTCCCGCTAATAACTTAGACACCACCATGTAGTTTATCAAGAAGATATTTGGACCGTTGGAGGCCTTGATAGATGCATTGGACATAACGATGGGGATCTTTCGTTAATGGTCTAGATTGAATCTTGGAGCTTATCAAGTTGGATCGGGACCATTGGAGGTCTCAAGACATAGGGCATAGATAAAAGATGAATTTTCCCATGGACTATCTAGATACAATAGTGCATATTTTTGAAGATAAATTTGGACTGTAGGAGGGAAAATAGCTTTCCCTCATGGGGGATTCACCTTGTTAACCAATATCGTATCACATTCATTCATAAAAGGGTGTTTTTAAATTGTGAAAAATAAGTTCAATAAATTATAGGTATTAGAGGGGTATGGGGTAGGGTATGTGGTGTTTATACATATTTGGGGGGATATAAAAAGGGATATCTAGTAAAAATAGGGAATACCTCATAAAAATAGGGTTTTTAAAATAGAAATATATAATGGGACGAGGGCTCAACAAAAAACTTTTGGTAGATATCTATCAATTATTAGTGAAATTAGCATTATTCTTGAATATCCCATTAAGGAAGGTGACATGGAATAGTTTCATTGAGTGAATACCCCATGTTTTCCCTAAAAATAAGGAAAAGGTCTCTTATGGATGGTTCAAATTGACTCATCATCTAACTAAGATAAATCTTATCCATCGACGATTTTGAAGCATGCAATGGATATAAGTAGGTGTCCTTACTACTAGTGGCCAATATTAAAGCATACATCAAGCCAAATAAAATATCAACCTGTGGAGGCTAAAAAATCAGTGACTAAGTTCCAAGAAGTTATTCCCCACTTACGACTGATGAGTAATTAACTAACCTAAGACAAAAGTTGGAGAAAAGTGAGCAAGAGAAGAACAAGTGGAAATACCAGACATATGATGATAAACTAGACATCATCACGCTGCAAGAAATATTTGAAAGAAGAATGAAATATTCAAAGTGCAAAGAGAAAAGCTAGACAAAGCAAAGCAAGAATTCCATACTCTAAATAAAGAAGTGGGTAAACTCAAAGTACAAATGGAGTATTGGACATTAAAGCATGCATATTCCTTGGCAGAATATTTCATGGTAGATAATATGAGAAAGATCGGTCTATATTTGAGGAAACATACCTTTAAGGACTTAGCTAAAATTCAAGCCCACATACAATTTGTTGTAAGTTTATATAACATGTATTTGGAACCTATTGAGTACTTGGAAAGGAATAGAGGAGACATCCAAATTAAGTGTCAGGTGGCCAGAGTATTCAAAATAGTTATAATAATTTGACTCTAGAGGAGTTATAGTCTATGTCGATTTATGACAAGATGAACTCCAAAATACACATGGATAACTATATTGATAGGATCACTTCCATGAGAGTGTTGGAAGAAAATTTAAAAGAACCATGAACTCTCGGCAGTCCATTCTTCAAAGAAAATAATTTCATGTGATGTAGAATGATAACTATATTCATAGGATCACTTCCATGAGAGTGTTAGGAAGAAAATTTAAAAGAACCCTCAACTCTCGTCAATCCCTTCTTCAAAGAAAATAATTTCATGGGATGTATAATGGCCTTCTATCTCCTTGGAATAAGAAATATTAGCTGGTCTCAAAGAGCATATATAACCTGATAATTTAGGAGAAAATGCCAAAACTGATAGTAGTTGCCAAAAGGGAAATTTTGTCCACACCAAGTGAATTACATGATAAATTACGACCCTAAATGGACACTACTTTATTATTGAGGAACATTATTGTTGGTATAGGAGATATTGATTATACACCTCAGTCTGAATTAGACAAATCTTTTAGGATTATAAAAATTAAATCGAGTCTACGTGACCAAGCTTGGCAGAGTATATAGGAAAAAGAAAAAATTTGTGATAGAAAAGCAGAAACAATGACAAGCCATGGGATATCAACAACAACAAAAAAATCCATATAAATACACACTCGGGCCCTCTCGAAGTCCTAAAAAAATATATGCAAGGAAAAGTAAAGAAAGGAACAAAATGACAAAGACAACAAACCATAAGCTCTCAGTAGTAAGTTGTCTCCAAGAAGAAGTTACGCCAGCTCACCAATAGGAAATTCCTTGTAACTATGACCTAAGGGCATAGTCAACATCTGAAAGCATACTTAAGGATGGCTTGAAGAGGCAAAAAAGGAGGTTCGGTCATTTCTAATATTTTGAGAAGTTGAGAGAAGTTGTCAGGATCTACAACATTAGTCTCTTCTTTCTTCATTCTTCACTGTACAACATAGTTTAAAACTTGTTGGACGTTGAAAATAGATGATAAGCCTCCATGGATGTGATGATGAATTAATCTCTCATGATTATACACTATCACACAATTATATAAAAGTGCCGAGTATTTTGGGACCAAGACCGTCGCAATGATGCCACTAGGTTTTTGAATCATTAGCATTTTGTATATGTCATGTAATGTTCTTTCAAAGTAGTAGATAAATATCCATAATTATCCATGTGAATACGTTTTTTACATGGATCATAAATTTATTACGCATATGTGATTTTCTAACCATTCTCTTGAATGCATTTTAATGGATAGCTGAAACGTAATTCTTATTGAAATGTTTTTCATTGTTATTGTTCTTCTTTTCAAGATTGGGGTATGATTATGGCACCTCGACTGCCCTTTATTTGAGATTACGTTGTTTTGGAATAATTTGTGTCTCCTTTAAAAATTCCAACACTTATTGTTACTTTCAGGACTAAGATTTTCTTTATGCACTTGGATTTTCAGTTGTAAACCTAGTCAAGTTTTTTGCAATCAGTTGTAAACCTAGTCAATTTTTTCATGCAAATATAAAAGGTTCCTAAGGTGACAGACTAGTATTCATACCTTCCTACGTTTTAGGTTTCCCTCCCTTGGTCAGAGGACTAACTTACTAACTTACTTACCTAAAGTGGTACAGAGATGGTGCTATCTACACAACCCTCTTTGGCATTTTTATCTTAACCAAAGCCTATTTTACTACATTCAAATCCATAGTTGGCATAACTACTAAAAAAATACCAAATATAGTTGAGGTACAACTTGAGGGACAACATGGAGAACTTGCACTGTTGATAGGGAAGGATATATCAGTTTTAAAGAAATACAACCAGTACCCATTCTAGTTTAGAGAGGAAAGGGATAAAAGAAAACAATACTTCTTTTAGTAATATTCGAGAAGCATTTTATTTTTATTTTTTTAGTCATATTTTCTTTGTTGAATTGTCACTTCATTATGATTGCTTGTGATCAGAGAGCCTTATGCCCAAGAGGAATATTAAGAAGATGATTAGTGACTCCAACCCCAAATAGACTCCATTGGTGAAATATGTTTATCTATTGAAAACCATTCATCAAGAACCATATTAACCAAATTTAAAGATAAAGGGAAGCTCATTTATTCTCTAGCACAACCGAGTCCCGTCTAGAAAAAGTGGAAAGAATCAGTTTCTCTATTTATGTGCATAACCTCATTCATTTCATTGTTGGAACGTTTACCCACTGCCAGGCATTGCACACAAGCCACTAGTTAAGTGTTCATACTAATGACCTTCGAACTTTCACACCCATAATACCCATGACCTTTGAAGTTTCACACCCAAAATGTATTTATTTTCATCTATATCAATTTTTTTATGGTATTATTGTTAAATCATTATTTAAAATGATTGATTAGATGTATTGAATTCACTGATATTAAAAATTTTATGGCATATTTCTATGGTGCATTGATTTCAATGAAGGTGCATTCATTTCTTTAATAGTATCTCCATTTAATGAAAGTTAATTGGTTCGGATACCGAGGTGATCTATTATACAGGACCGCCGTCTTCCTTTGGAGGATAGAATTGAAGGGAGAACAATACTCTACATGCACGGTGGCATTTAATGCGACTACCGTCGCACTGTGGGCTGTTGGATATCAAACCGGTTGAGATCCAATGGCCCACAGTGCGACGATTGTTGCATTAAATTCCCCATTGCATGTAAAATATTTTTCTCTAAATTGAAGCACCTTTTACACATCACCCAAGGAGAAGACCCAGCTCGGAAATCGTGAGATGAACACAATCCCCAATCAATTTTAAATCAAAACATCGATGATATACGATGTTTACATATAGAAATTTTTTCTCATCATAATTTTCGATACTTTAACATACTCTACTATTATTTAGGATGAGGTTTAATGCCTAAGAAGGACGACATCATAACTAGTTAGAAAATATAGAGAAAATGAATCACTTGAAGGAAAAAATAAAAGATGGTGAATGACATAGATTGGAAAGGAAAATATTTCCAACATATGATTCCAAAACAAAAGGAAGACCAAAGAAAACACAATGCTTAAAGAAAGGGAACAACAGAGAAAAAGAAATATTAAGGAAATATTGAATGACCTTGCACCTGTTGTCCATATTAATAAAAGAAATTCAATGTCAAACAAAGAATTTCAAACTATTAGAGAAAATGAAAAAGGACATCAAACCACAAGAAATGATAAGAACTTAAAATTGCACCAATAAGGTATGAAGAACAAGTTATTGTACATAGAAATTTTCGTTCTAGAATTGATAGATTGTATCGTCCACAAATATGGTATGTGCCTCGAGAATTTCTTATGTTGGAATTCATGTGTGGAATATGCAAACATAGATGTTCCCTTTAATCAAATCCATTAGTAAACTCTAGCACTTGATAGAGACATATTTTAGATGGATTTGATTCTATAGGACATATATGATCTATTGATCTATGTTTTTAGATCTAAAGTTGTGTTATGATCTAACATCCCTCTTATTTGAAATATGTTCACTTGTAAATGAAATATGACCTAATAATATTGTTAAGATGTATGTATTTCTATGATATTGCATTTTGTATGATATCATTCAATTAAATAGTCAAAAAGCTAATTTCATTGAAGAAACTGTTACAATCGTGATGAGGAAAATTTCCATTGAAACTTCTTTGGGTCGTGACAATCCATAAGTGATAAGGATTTACATTTGATAAAAATAACTATAAATATTGAAATAAAGAGAAACATGGTCTCACATTTACAACAATATCTCAAATTACAAATGGTTTTGGAAGCTAACATGCTTTCAAATATGCTTGATGTCACAAGATAATAAAGGGGGCAAGAGTTGCTTAAAGAAAAGAAGAAGACACATTGAGATTGATCATTGTATTGTAATAGATACGTAATTCCTCACTAAATTTCATTGCATACTCTCACATGTATTATTCTTAACATGATTATTACTTTATCACAATTCAGCATTTTGATCCTATAATTTTTTTTTGAATTTTGTATAAGATGATTTTTGAACTAGCAAAGATCCATCTTAACTATGAATCTATCTCTCTCAAAACTTGACTTAAAATAAATCTAGTCTAATTTATTAACTAGCACAGCAGCAAGTAAAGTGTCTTGTGAATGCCTATAGACACAACAAACCACTTAGTTTTGTAAAGATAACTCATTGTTAAACAAAGGTTAAAATATATAATTTTATATCCATTTTTCATACTAAATTGTTTAAGTTAATATAAGCATAAAACAAATACTATTTAATAAACAAACAAACAAAACAAAAACTTATATGAAAAAACATAAACAAATTGTTACTTATTTCTTTAACCCCCTTTCACTATAAGTTATTTAAATTTAATCAAGACAAATTTCCATATAATAAGATACAAAATCTTAAATATTAATCAAGATTCATTTCAGTATAAAGATTCAAAATCTCTGTTGTACAATGGTTACATTTGAATTAGTTTTATTGATCTTCTCAAGCAAATCTAAAATCTGAAATAATATCTAAATATCTATCAACATAAAAATAAAATAACTCCATTTCTTTCTTTAAGAAAAAAATGAATTATACCCTTCTATATGAAATTTTGTTTTCTTTTCGAAATTCAGACAGTAAATTGTTCACTGTTCACATGATTAAATATCCTTCCAGTGGACATATTTAAATATTAAAACATGAAGATATTCCACTATTATTTTGAATACTCCACTATTCTAACCATTCTCTTGAATGCATTTTAATGGATAGTTGAAACTTAATTCTTATTGAAATGTTTTTCATTGTTATTGTTCTTCTTTTCAAGATTGGGGTATGATTATGGCACCTCGACTACCCTTTATTTGAGATTACTTTGTTTTGGAATAATTTGTGTCTCCTTTAAAAATTCCAACACTTATTATTACTTTTGAGGACTAATATTTTCCTTATGCTCTTGGATTTTCAGTTGTAAACCTAGTCAAGTTTTTTGCAATCAATTGTAAACCTAGTCAATTTTTTCATGCAAATCTAAAAGGTGCCTAAGGTGACAGACTAGTATTCATACCTTCCTACATTTGAGGTTTCCCTCCCTTGGTCAGAGGACTAACTTACTAACTTACTTACCTAAAGTGGTACAGAGATGGTGCTATCTACACAACCCTCTTTGGCATTTTTATCTTAACAAAAGCCTATTTTACTACATTCAAATCCATAGTTGGCATAACTACTAAAAAAATACCAAATATAGTTGAGGTACAACTTGAGGGACAACATGGAGAACTTGCATTGTTGATAGGGAATGATATATCAATTTTGAAGAAATACAACCAGTACCCATTCTATTTTAGAGAAGAAAGGGATAAAAGAAAACAATACTTCTTTTACTAATATTCAAGAAGCATTTTATTTTTATTTTTTAAGTCATATTTTCTTTGTTGAATTGTCACTTCATTATGATTGCTTGTGATCAGAGAGCCTTATGCCCAAGAGGAATCTTAAGAATATGATTAGTGACTCCAACCCAAAATAGACTCCATTGGTGAAATATGTTTATCTATTGAAAACCATTCATCAAGAACCATATTAACCAAATTTAAAGATAAAGGGAAGATCATTTATTCTCTAGCATAACCAAGTCCCATCTAGAAAAAGTGGAAAGAATCATTTTCTCTATTTATGTGCATAACCGCATTCATTTCATTGTTGGAACGTTTACCCACTGGCAGGCATTGCACACAAGCCACTAGTTAAGTGTTCACACCAATGACCTTCGAACTTTCACACCCATAATATCCATGACCTTCAAACTTTCACACCCAAAATGTATTTATTTTCATTTATAACAAAATTTTTATGGTATTATTGTAAATTATTATTTAAAATGATTGATTAGATGTATTGAATTCACTGATATTAAAAATTTTATGGCATATTTCTATGGTCCATTGATTTCAATGAAGGTGCATTCATTTCTTTAATAGTATCTCCCTTTATTGAATGTCAATTGGTTCAGATACCGAGGTGATCTATTATACAGGACTGTCACCTTCCTTTGGAGGATAGAATTGAAGGGAGAACAATACTCTACATGCAGGGTGGCATTTAATGCGACGACCGTCACACTGTGGGCTGTTGGATATCAAACCGGTTTAGATCATTGACATCCAATGGCCCACAGTGCGACGATTGTTGTATTAAATTCCCCACTCCATGTAAAATATTTTTCTCTGAATTGAAGCACCTTTTAGCGCATCACCCAAGGAGAAGACCCAGCTCGAAAATCGTGAGATGAACACAATCCCCAATCAATTTTAAATTAAAACATCGATGATATACGATGTTTACATATAGAAATTTTTTCTCATCATAATTTTCAATACTTTAACATACTCTACTATTATTTAGGAAAGAAAGGGAACAACAGAGAAAAAGAAATATTGAAGAAATATTGAATGACCTTGCATCTGTTGTCCATACTAATAGAATAAATTCAATGTCAAACAAAGAATTTCAAACTATTAGAGAAAATGAAAAAGGACATCAAACCACAAGAAATGATAAAGAACTTAAAACTGCAACAATAAGGTATGAAGAACAAGTTATTGTACATAGAAATTTTTGTACTAGAATTGATAGATTGTATCGGCCACAAATATGCTATGTTTCTAGAGAATTTTTTATGTTGGAATTCATGTGTGGAAGATGCAAACATAGATGTCCCACTTAATCAAATCCAATAGTAAACTCTAGCGCTTGATAGAGACATATTTTAGATGGATTTGATTCTATAGGACATATATTATCTATTGATCTATGCTTTTAGATCTAAATTTGTGTTATGATCTAACATCCCTATTATTTGAAATATGTTCATTTGTAAATGAAATATGATCTAATAATATTGTTAAGATGTATGTATTTCAATGATATTGCATTTTGTATGATATCATTCAATTAAATAGTCAAAAAGCTAATTTCATAGAAGAAACTGTTAGAATGGTGATGAGGAAAATTTCCATTGAAACTTGTTTGGGGCATGACAATCCATAAGTGAGAAGGATTTACATTTGATAAAAATAACTATAAATATTGAAATAAAGAGAAACATGGTCTCACATTTACAACAATATCTCAAATTACAAATGGTTTTGGAACCTAACATGCTTTCAAATATGCTTGACCTCACAAGATAATAAAGGGGGCAAGAGTTGCTTAAAGAAAAGAAGAAGACACATTGAGATTGATGGTTGTGTTGTAATATATAAGTAATTCCTCATTAAATTTCATTGCATACTCTCACATGTATTATTCTTAACATGATTATTACTTTATCACAATTCACCATTTTGATCCTATAATTTTTTTTTTGAATTTTGTATAAGATAATTTTTGAACTAGCAAAGATCCATCTTAACTATGAATCTATCTCTCTCAAAACTTGACTTAAAATAAATATATTCTAATTTATTAACTAGCACAGCCACAAGTAAAGTGTCTTGTGAATGCCTATATACACAACACACGATAACTCATTGTTAAACAAAAGTTAAAATATATAATTTTATATCCATTTTCCATACTAAATTGTTTAAGTTAATATAAGCATAAAACAAATACTATTTAATAAACAAACAAACAAAACAAAAACTTAAATGAAAAAACATAAACAAATTGTTACTTATTTCTTTAAGCCCCTTTCACTAAAAGTTATTTAAATTTAATCAAGACTCATTTCCATATAATAAGATACAAAATTTTAAATATTAATCAAGATTCATTTCAGTATAAAGATACAAAATCTCTTCTGTACAATTGTTACATTTGAATTAATCTTCTCAATAATATCTAAATATCTATCAACATAAAAATAAAATAACTCCATTTCTTCCCTTAAAAAAAAAAATGAATTATACCTTTTTATATATGAAATTTTGTTTTCTTTTCGAAATTCATACCGTAGATTGTTCACTGTTCACATGATTAAATATCCTTTCAGTGGACATATTTAAATATTAAAACATGAAGATATTCCACTATGCTTTTGAATACTCCACTGTGGTTGGATAAGAAAAGGAAACCAGTTATGTATTCCAGAGTGCTTTCAATTTCCAAGAACATACACTTAGATTTAGCTTTTGCTGCAACTCTTCTCGTGACTTACTGTCAATATCATACGCGGGCAATCGTCACGGATACAAACTTTCACTGCGCCTTTAGCCTTATGATCTGATCGCTGCTGTGCTTCTTGCTGCTTATTGATATTTAAAATATAAGTAGTTATATTTAAAATATAACTAGAACAATTAAATATAATTAGAAAATAACAAAGTAAATTCTTATTGATATTTAAAATTAAAAGTGATATTGAGTAAGCAATTTTTTAAAACTTTCAGAAAGAAATATAATATTTAATTTTTAACATGAAAAGAGTTTGAAATACAATAATATTTATTGGACCATTTTTACATAGCTTTTACTATTATATATAGATTTTAATTCACCTTAATCATAAACATACAATGGGTCCCTATTTTTATTAATGAGGCATAAGTGAGTAATTATTAGTAATATGAACCTTTTAAAATGAGACAATTTAGATTTTATTGATTTTGGTTCACAATATATTAAGTAGTAACCAAGGAAATTTTTAAGGATCTATTTTTTTTAAATTATCAAGTTTCTAAAGATAAAATGTTTAGAGATATTTTTTTTAAATACTCAAATTTTAAAAGATTTTTTATAGTTTTTGGACAATTTCAATGAAGTTTAGAGTAAAAAAATAGTTCTATAAAATTAGGGCTAATTATGTTAAAAAAAAATAGAAATTGGTAAAAAAAATTTAGGAAAAAGACTTCAATAATTAGCCCATGGACTAAATTTTGTCCTTAAATTTTGTCTTTGTATGTTGAGACCTTAACAAGTCGTTCCCCTTATACCCTTTACATAGCTTCCTTGTCCTCAATATTGGATATCATGAAAATGGTGGAGGATCTTTATTGCTTCACATATTACATATTTAGGCTATGTATACTTCCATTTGATGAAAACTTCCTAAATAGTGTGACCACAAAGATGACACCCATTTTCTCCAAAATGACATAGAATGCAACCAAACAGAACTCTCTTCATCCAATTTTAGAAAACTAGTTTGAACTCTCAAAGTGGACTCAAGCAATTTTAGAACCTAGAATGCAACTAAATAGAATCCTTTTCATCTAATTTTAGAAGACTAGTTTGAACTCTCAAAGTACAAGCAATTTCTTTAAGAAGAACACCTAAAAGGTTGAGTGGAGCTTAGAATGGTTAAGCATAACCTATTTCCAAAACCAATTGTTCTATATGGTTGAGTATAGTATGAAGTCCATAAAACTTAAAAATTTGGGTGGATTTTCTTATTATGTTACTTATAAACAACTTATGTTTATAGGGTTAAAGACACAAGAATACATGATCCGCTTTAGTAAAATTGCACATGATCCACTTTAGTAAAATTGTGTTCCAACCAATACTAATCAACCTATTCGCTCCTAAGTTTGAATGCAAATTATGGCTTAGTTAGAAAAAATTCATTGTAACATTCAAAAAAAATAAAAGAATTTAACATTAAATTTTTTCTCTTTTTTCCATTACAATAATAATTGTAATGGAGATAATACATTGACTAAATAAAAAACGGACCTTTTCTAACATTAGTGATATTAGACCAAATTGGACCATTAAATCAAATGACTTTTACTAATGTGATTAGGTTAAACAAGTATTAATCATCCAAACTTTTGGTAAATTATATAGATTAAAACCTAATACATATATTTCTTTGAATATTTGGAAATATTAAGTTTGGATATATGCATGCCAAGATGTATAATATTGTATAATATTTAATTGCTTTATTATTATTTTTTTTTAAATGTAAAATATATACAAAATATGATTTAATAATAATAATAAATACACTACTTCTTTCTGGATTTGAACTTGTGACTTCCTAAGAGGAAACGCATGCTCTTAAACATTAGGCCCACTCATGAGGAAACACATTTACTAAGGTATGCTTTAATAAAAATAAATTATTTTTTTTAAATTCATTTATTAAATACGAAAAAAAAAATTACTTTTAAAAATTTGAACTTTAGAAAAGTTTAGTGATTAAATTTACTTACCTAGGGCCTTTTGTGACACCCATATGTCCTCCCTCATCCCATCCACCTCTCTCAAAAATATTATTTCAAAGCAATAAGTTAATGCAAAATCCTTCTCTCTCTTCATTGTATTCATTTTCACACATGAATTATTTTGTTCGAGTCTCTCTACTAGGATTCCATGGATTCAATTTATGGCCCTAATTATCCCTTGTTTCATGCATTCTTCCTTAGGTTTATGGCACTAGTTTCCTCTTTGTTTTGTAGATGTAGAGGTTTCAAGTTTCAAGGGGATCTCTCTCCTTATGCTATGTCTTTTCTCAGGTAGTCTACAAATCTGAAGCATGGCTTTCATATCCATATCAAATCATGTAAAAAATTACCTATCTCCTTTCATGTTTTCTTAACGGGGTATTTTTGGATCTTCATGGTTTAAAATTTATTTTATTAGAAAATAATATTCTTGAGGGATTAACCCTTAGGATCAAACTCCTTTGTTGTGGTTGTAGGAGCCTACCTTCTTAGTTGTGCACATGAAATCCATGCTTGATCGGTTAGGGATCAATCATGATCACCGTGACTGATGTTGGCCCCTTAAGGATTAACCATGGAAAAAACACTCATGGCATTTATAGACCTTAGCCATGGTAGTTATGGTGCCCTTGATAACCCCAAGGATCTATCCATGGTCATCATGGTCATGGCCATGATAGTCATGGTCAACCACTTGGTATTTTTCCATAGTTTGTGCTTCCATACCCTATGCAATGCCTATATATGTGGGTTGTGGTTGAGTGTCATGTCCCCATCCCAATAAAACTACTAGTAAACAATGTTCACCAACCTACTAGTTCCCTAGGTTGAGTTAGAGGCATTAAATTTTGCAATAAGGTAGTTATGAGACCCAAGAGGACATTATTATACCGTATACATCTTAAAATTGGTTCATATAAATAATAAATGTGGAGAAAATAAAGTGGAATTTCTCATGGAGACACTTGGAGGCTCGTGAAGACCTTGGGTGGATAGATTCCTCCTTACACTTGTCATGACCTACCCTCAAATTCAAAATTATGGGGAATGGAAAATTCTTGGGAGTTGAAGAGGTGTCAAGTAACATCTCATGAGCCAAATAATTTTAATTAGTGAAGAGGAGTAACTCCCCATGGAAGAGGAAGAGACTAGTAAGGAAATGTGTTCCACTTGGAGAGAGATTCCTTGCATTCTATGACAACTATGATGGAATATTCTATGACAAAGTCAGATCTGATTGTATAACTAATTGAATACCTATGAAAATATGACATGAAATGGCTAAAAATAACCACCAAAAGGGTGAATTTGGGGGTCAGTGGAAACCATTTGAATTTGGAAGAAAATGGAAGCATGAGGGTGAGGACAAGTGTCATAAAAGTTACTAAACCTCTTAGATGAGTTGGAGGAAGAATATGGAGGTAAATTCGACCTTAAGGGACCGTATGAGGATTATAAAAAGATTCCATGAGGAAGGAAAATATATTTTGATCATTTTTAGAATTTTCCTTTGGCATTTTGGAAAGCACTAGATTGTTCATTGCACGGTGAGTGTTAACTCTCCCTGCTAGTGAGCCAATTTTGAGGGAGTTGGATTCTCATCCAAATTGGTCATTGGAGGGGCCACCATAACCTCTTATTTGGATTTGAATAGAGTGATTTTTTTCATATTGAATTCTGATACAGTTCGAGACTCATCTCTTTCCCCATTATTTTATTCCCCGTCTCATTAAATTCCCTGGTTTTCATTGGTGGTGCACTAGTGTGAATCATGCTTGCGCTTGGTTAAGATTAGTTGATTCCAAATCATGGGTGCATGATATATGGATATCTAATATGTTTTCCCCACTCTCTGTAAGTCGAATTATCATAAATACATATGCAAAATTCCCACATTTCCAAGTTATTGTTTGACTTGTTTACATGTGTCGGTTGCCATTTCAAAGGAGTTGTGTATCTGATATGTATTAAGGATTTTATCTAATGTTAAATGTTGTCGAGTAGGATATTTATATTTTTTATATGGTATACATTATTCATTCTCTTTTCTGAATCATTTCATGTACATTTTATGAGTTGAAGTGAAGCTATCAATGTCATTTCCCTTAAGCAATATAACTCAGAATTAGCATTCGAATGTGGAGCTCTATAACTAGTTTCAAGAACTTATAATCACATATAAGGATAGTAAACTAGGTATAATATCAGTCCCCATAATTTTTTTATCAATTTTTGGGGGTCGCATATGAGTTGGGAATCCCTTTTTTCTTACACCCTAGGGGGAATTTCACCACAATTTACTAGTAATTCTACCCCTTTTGCCAATAACCCCAAATGAAGTTTTAGAGGTCTAAAACTAGTTCTCAAGTGAACAAAGAGTCTGTTGAGAGGTATTAATACTCACCATATCATTCCCTACCAAAATTGGGGCCCTTTTGTTCCATTTGGAACTCCTAGAGTCAAGACTGGTTAAACTGAATTTGCCACAAAATTGTGCCTTGTCTTGAAAGTCCAAGTTGAGACATTAAAGTGGTATCAGAGCATGAAATTAGCACCAATTTGATTTATATATTCATGTTTTATAATGATTATCTCACTCCATTAGAAACTAAAACTGAATACATTAACAATGGAAGAGAAGAAGGTGAAGAAGTTAATTCTGAGTACAAGAAGATTAGGGGAAAACTAGGATTCAAAAATATGGGTGATAAGGAGGATAATGAGGACCTTAAAACATTATTGAAGAAATCTCTTGAAAATATGACCATACATTTTATGCAATGGTTTGAATTGTTATCTATCCAACTTGGGGGAAAGTCAACACCCGGAAGTAGTAATAATACACCTCATGATGAGAAGAAGACCTATGGGAAAGTTATTTTTTCAAATACTGGACCTCATAACCAACCCCATGAATTCAAGAATCAGACTGGGCCTAGATTTCCTAAGTTTTTATATTCCAACAATATCCTTTACACTAATATCGTGTGAAGGAAGCAGCAAATTATTAGCATCAACTAAGTGAAGAATGTAGGAAAGTCCCACCTTCGAGGAGTTCCTCAAGGTCTCTCTTCAGCTTAAGCAATGAGCAAGTGGGAATAGGACACCTTCTCTAAATTAGGAATTAAATTATACCATTGGAAAATAACTATTCCTTCCTTTTATGGTTCTTCCCAAATGGCTGCTAATGTTTGGCTACAAAAACTAGGTGTGCATTTCCAGTTGAATCCTATGGTTGAAGAAGATGCACTGAAAATTGCCATTCTACATCTTGAAGGAGAAGCCAATGATTGGTGGTTTCATGGTCTTAGAACCTTGGGAAATGATCACATCACATCCTACGAATGGTTCTTCAATGAATTTTTGGAGAGATTTGATAGGAAATACCTTGAACTCCCTTTCAAAGAATTAACACAATTAAAGCAAGTAGGAACCCATGAAGCATATACGTTAGAATTTAAAAAGCTACCGGTAATGGTTTATGGTGTTTCTATGGATAGGTTGGATTTACAATTACTGAAGGGTTTACAAAATATTTTAAAGGGATCATGAAATCCCATAATACAACTACATTGAAGGATGCCATGAATTTGATAAGAGACTTGCAAAATGTGTTTCCAAACACCAGATTCCCCCCTAAGCCTAGAATTTTCCTTCCATTTTCAAAAATGGGAGGAAACCATGGAAAAGGGAATCTTTTTCCAAGGAGAACAAGGAATGTCCAAGCAAATAAGAAGTCAAAATAAATAAATTGTGCTTCACCTATTAGCAAATTTGGGTTCCAGGACATATGTGTGCAAAAGGGAAGGCACATACATTGAGTTTTTCTCTGAAGATGAGGAAGAGGGAGGAGAGGAAGAAACATAACTTGCAGCCCAAGAAGAGGGGTATGAAACAATAGAATAAGAACATCCCACTCCTAGGATAGGAAAATTCGCAGTACTTACAGGTGTACCTATATTTCACACCCTTAGACTCAAGGGTAACATACAAGGCCAAAATATTACAATCCTAGTGGATGGAGGATCCACTCATAACTTCATATATACATCCTTGGTGGAGAGGAGAAAGTTACAATACAATTTTTTTTTATTTTTTCATGGTCATCATTCCAGGTAAAAAATCTATGGACTGCACCAAATGGATTCCAAAGCTTGAAGGAACTATAGGAAATCATACTATTACTGACAATTACTATGTAGTGAATGTGGCTGATACAATTATGGTTTTGGGAGTCCAATGGTTTTGTTCTCTAGGGAAGCATACCATGAAATGAGGTTTAAAAATTTGGATGGGAAACCCATCTTGTTCGGAGGAATGCACACTATTGGTGTCCTCTCATAGTATGAGGTCTATCTTGAGGCATGGAGACATTGAATGGGCTTCTAAATGTTTGATTACATATCCTAAGCCTCACTTAAAGGTTTCCACGCATACTAAAGAGATAGAGAATTTATTGAGTAAGTATGAGAAGGTTTTTGGAGACCTTCCCTTGGGAGACCACCAGACAAAGGGGTGGAGCATAACATTGAGTTATAAATAGGAAACCAACCTATAAAAATACAGCCCTATAGGCACCTCAAAAGGATTTGATATGAGATTGAGGAGGAAATTAAAGAACTTTTGGAATTGGTTCTCATAAGTCCTAGTTCAAGCCCTTATGCTTCTTCAGTTGTTATGGTAAAGAAAAATGATGGAGCCTTTAGGATGTGCATTGATCTTAGATATTTGAATAATACAATGAATAATAGATACCCTATCCCAAGGATTGATTAGCTCATGGATGAGCTCCATGGAGAAAATTTATTCTCAAATATTGATCTTAGATCTGGTTATCATCAAATTCAAATGAGGGAGGAAGACATACAAAAGACTACTTTCAGATGCCACTATGGTCACTTTGAGTTTGTTTCCATTGCCTTTGTCTTGACAAATGCTATGCCACATTTCAATCATGCATGAACAATATCTTTCAAAAGAAACTTAGTAAGTTTGTACTAGTTTTCTTTGATGACATTCTTATTACCGTAAAACATGGAAGGAACACTTGCATCATCTAGAAGTGGTATTAAAATCTCTGCATGATAATTATTTGTTTGCTAAGGTGTCAAAATGTGATTTTAGTTTGACATAAATTCTGTATCTTGGTAACATCATTGATCAATATGGTGTGAAGGTTGGCATGGAAAAAATAAAATCCATTATAGAATGGCCTTGTCCCAAAAATATCATTGAATTGAGAGGATTCATTGGTATTTGTACCTACTATAGAAAATTTGTGAAAGGGTTCTCCCAACTCACTTCAGCTCTCACTGATTTGAAAAATAAGGATTCTTTCCAATGGCATGAAGAGGATTAAAAATATTTTCAAATAACGAAAGAGGTAATAAGAAATTTCCGTATTCTTGTATTGCCTGATTTCTCTAAACCATTTGTATTTGAGTATGATGTATTAGGGGAGGACATTGGAGAAGTCCTAAAGAAAGGAAAACATCCAATAAATTTTGAGAGTAGGAAGATAAAACCACAAGAGAATATTTACTCTATTTATGACAAATAAAAGTTATCCATGATCCATGCTTTAATCAAGTTTACACAATACTTGGTGGAAAACAAGTTTGTGGTCAAGACTGACCATAACAGCGTAAGGTACTTCCTCACTCAAAAGTACCTAAATGAAAGGCAACAAAAGTGGGAGAGTAATATTCAATCATTTCATTTTTATATTGAATATGTGAAGGGAAATAATAATGTGGTAGCATATTCATTGTCTAGAAGACCTTCTATTTCTCTAATGGATGTTGCAGAAGATTGGAAAGCTATACTAGAAGTAGAAAATTCCAAGGATAAGTTTTATTGTGAACCTTTTTATGGGACTAACCATGATTATAGGTATAAGGTGTTGTAATGAATCATATACTACAAGGATAGAATATATTTGGTCCCTATTTCGAGCTTGATGGAGAAAGTTTTTAAGAGAGCTCATGATTCTCCTCTAGCTGGCCACCCTGGTTTCTTCAAAACATATAGAATGTTGAGAGAAATATTTTCTTGGAAAGGGTTGAAGAATGAAGTTTTGAAATATTTTAATGAATTTCCAACATGTCATCAAAATAAAGTGGAGCATAATCATCCAACTGTTCTCTTGCACCCCTTTCCAATACCAGAACAAAAATGGGAGAGCATTTCCATGGATTTCATCACTGGTTTGTCCAAAGTACTTAGTAAGGATTACATATTTGTAGTGGTGGATAGACTCACTAAATTTTCTCATGTATTTGTTGTTACTGCAACTTTCACTGCTGCACAAGTGGCCAAACTATTATTTCAAGAATTTTTCAGATTGCATGGGCTCCCCAAGAACATTGTTAGTGATAGAGATAACAGATTTTTTAGTGCGTTTTGGCAAGAACTCTTCAAAATTGTGGGGACAAATTTGACTCCTATCACAATCTATCATCCACAAACTCATGTCCAAACATAAAGAGTGAATCAATGGTTGGAGGACTACTTGAGAGACTATGTTAGTGGAAATAAAAAGGCATGGATCAAATGGTTGCACTTGGGTGAGTTTTGCTATAACACTACTTTTCATATGTCAATTGGCATGTCTCATTTAAAAACACTTTATGGTTATATTGCATCGAATTTTATTTACCACATCTTTGGGATAGTATATATCCAAAAGCTAAGGATTGGATTGAAGATAGTCAATGAATTTTGAAGGTTTTGAGAGATAACTTGAAGATTGCGCAAAATCAATATGAAGATCAAAATAGAGTGGAGAGACACTTTCAAGGGAATTATTTTGTTTATTTGAGGTTAGATCCATACAAACAAACCACCATAAACAGTAAAGTTTCATAAAATATCAAACCAAGTTTTTATGGTCCTGACAAAGTGGTTCAAAAAGCTGGAGAAGTGGCATATGAATTGGAGCTTTCAACAGGAATTAAACCCCATAATGTATTTCATGTTTCATGTCTAAATAAGGTGATGGGGCAGCATATTTCAGTTTTGTAAACATTATCTCCCTTGTATTATGAAGGACAACTTATTATCATTCTAGAAAGAATATTGAAGACAAGAGAAAAAAAGTTAAGAAGCATAACTATAAGGGAATACTTGGTAAAATGGAAGGAATTTCCTAGTGAGTAGGCCACTTAGGAAGATGAAAAAAAATTGCAGTATCCAAAATTGGAATTGCTTGAGTACAAGCAATCTTAGGTGGGGAGGATTGTCATGTCCCCATCCCAATGAAACTACTAGTTACCAATGTTCACCAGCCTACTAGTTCCCTACGTTGGGGTGGAGGAATTAAATTTTGCAATAAGGGAGCTATCAGACCCAAGAGGACATTAGTATAGCATATATATATTTGAATTGGGTCATACAAATAATAAATGTGGAGAAAATAAAGTGGAATTTCTGATGGAGACACTTGGAGGCTCATGAAGACGTTGGGTGGCTATATTCCTCCTTACACTTATCATGACCTACCCCCAAATCCGAAATTATGGGGAATGGAATTATTATTGGGAGGTAAAGAGGTGTTAATTAACATATAATGAGACAAATAATCTGAATTGGTGAATAGAAGTAACTCCCCATGGAAGAGGAAGAGATTAGTAAGGAATATGTGCCACTTGGAGAGAAATTCCCTACATTCTATAACAACTATGATGGAAGATTCTATGACAAAGTTAGACATGATATTATTGTAGAATTATGAAATATGACATGAAAGGGATAAAAATAGCCACCAAGATGGATAATTTTGGGGTTAGTGGAAGCCATTCTAATTTGGAATAAAATGGAAGCATGAGGGAGAGGACAAGTGTCATAAGAGTTACTAAACCTCTTCGATGAGTTGAAGGAATCCTATGGAGGGAAATTAGACCTTAGGGTACCCTATGAGGATTATAGAAATATTTCATGAGGGAGGAAAATATATTTGAGAATTTTGAGAATTTTCCTTTGGCATTTTGGAAAGCACTAGCTTGTCCATTACACAGTGAGTGCTCACTCTCCTTGCTAGTGAGCCAATTTCGAGGGAGTTATATTCTCATCCAAATTATATGTTGGAGGAGCCAACATGGAATTTAATTTGGATCTTAATGGATTGTTTTTTTTCATATATAAGGATGATACATTTCTATACTCATCTCTTTCCCCATTCTTTCATTCCCCATCTCATTATTCCCATGTTTTCATATGATGGCGCACTAGTGCGAATGGTGCTTGCGCTTGGTTAAGCTCAGTTGATGCCCAAGAATGGGTGCATGATGTTTTATTCTATAATATATTTTCCCCACTCTATGTAATTCTAATTATCATAAATACATATGCAAAATTCCCACATATCCAAGCTAGTGTTTGACTATTTTTCATGTGTTGGTTTCCATTTCGAAGGAGTTGTGTATTTGACATGTATTAAGGAATTTCTCTAATGTTAAATGTTGTTGATTATTTTATTTATATGATTTATATGGTATCCATTCTTCATGCTCTATTCTGAATCATTTCATGTACATTTTATTAGTTGAAGCGAAGCTATCAATGTCATTTCCCTTAAGCACTATCACTCAAAATTAGCATTCGAATGTGGAGCTCTATAACTAGTTTGTAGAACTTATAATCACATATAATGATATAAAATGAGGTATAATATCAGTCTACATACCTTTTTTTATCAATTTGGGAATTCCGCATATGAGTTGGGAATCCCTTTGTGCTTACACCCTATGGGGAATTTCACCACAATTTACTAGTAATTCTGCCCTTTTTTACAATAACCCCAAACGAAGTTGCATAGGTATAAAATCAGTTATCTAGTGACCAGAGAGTATTTTTTATAGGTATTAATACTTGCCATATAAGTACCCACCAAATTCGGTACCTTTTTGTGCCATTTGGAACTCCTAGAGTCAAGACTAATTAAACTGAATTTGCCCAAAAATTGTGCCTTGTCTTGAAATTCCAAATTGGGACATTACATTGAGACCCAAGTGGATGGCCATGGCCAGCATAGTTGTGGTTGAAACTGCTATGGTTGATTCCCAAGGGACTATCCATGGTTTTTGTGGATGCAATGGCCAAGTCTTGTGCGATCCATGACAACTATAGTTTAGCCCCAATGCGATAGCCATGGCATATAGGGATCGACTTGGAAAGCCATGTATGTTGAACCTCCATGCCCAATTTTTTTTTAATTTTTTTAATACATATTTTATTTTATTTTTGTGTTTTTTTTGTTCATCTATTTTTTTTTTTAGAATTGGTTTTTCTATATATGTTGTTTTTCAATAACTTCAAAAATTATTAAAACAAAATCTATACTTTATTTTTTTACAATAAACTTAGAACGAATATTACAACCATGATTCCTATACTCACAGGCATGTTTTTATACATTAATGGAGTAAAAATATACAATCACATTAACGAATTTTGAGAATAAATATTACAATCATAATGCATGTATTCACAAGCATGTTTTCATACTTTCATGGACTGAAATGATACAGCCATATCACCCAATTCCAATAGTAAAAACTGCAGGGTTAAATACAGTAAAAAATAGCTAAGTTGTAGTCTTAAATTCTTGTCTCTAATTTATCGGCCTTGAGACACTTGTTTGTCAGTGAAATGTTGGAATTATGCCACGTCCTCATCCCTTAATAGGAGGGGACATGAATGGATTCAGTCTCTCCCTATTTCTCCCAATAACCATAATTAGGAATTTCACAACAATAGAAAAGTTTTTGCAGGTGTAGAATCAAAACACACAATGAAAAATCAATATTGCACACACATCTAGCATGCATATGCAATATTAATAATTAAATGAATATAAATAAATATCATTACATATCGTAAACAAAAATAATTCTTATCTTTAACAAACGATATCAAAGCAAATGGTTGTGTAAGAATGATTTTCCACCCAATTGTAGGCAATCTATCCAACATATACTCTTTATTCTATTAGATTCCACACCCAAGATGAGCTATGAGGACACTAGAGCGAAGGAAACACCTACGAGATTCTCTCACTCATCCCACAACCCCTTCTACTCACCTTCCATAGCCAAAACCCATACAGGTATCTCATTCATTTATCACAACCATATCACTCCTTTTAACTCCCCCACATAAAACAAGGAGTGCATTCCTCTTCATTGATCCACAGTTCCCTTGGGGAATCCAACCCTTATAGTGCTTCCCACAGTGTGTAGTAAGAGTCCAAGCTGTTGTATGTTGTTAAAGAACCTCATGTAGTGTTAACTATATCTTCTCAAGTATTCACAGGTGGCAGAACTCAATGGGTAGTGGTTCCTAGCTTTCCCAACCTCTCTACTCACTTACAACCATCAATGTATCCTTCCCAATTCAAACCTCTATCTCTAAATTCAAATTTCTGGGTTTTAACACAGTCTGGTAATGGTTATGAACAACAGTACAAAACTCCACATACCATAGGAAACATGCATGCGATAATGATCAAAAAGGTTCTTGACTCCAAGGGATAGGATATTATGGTTAAAATATAAATGAAATGGCTTCTAACCATAGAAGAAAAGGACTACTAGAAACTGACATAATTGTCACCACCCCCATGCTTTAATAACTACATGAAGTGGCTTTCTCCACTAACTTCATACATGAATTCAATGATTGGGTTAATAGTAAAAGAGGAATTAATTATCTAATTTAAAACACATGGTAGATTTTGGTTGAGTCCTATGATAAACACTTAGCAACATAGGATCTAGTTTCCCCAGAGGCACCTTTCCTCTTCCCATCTGGTGAAACCATATCCCTCTAGTGCTCTTTACACAACCATATTGGACCATTTTATTAATTCCAACATAATATTTACATACATTTTGAATTGGCATGATAAGACAATCATATGGTCCAATTAGAAATAATGATACGTCATACATGCCTATCCATTCACTATTTTTGCCTTGGACTTGAGCACCTCACTAAAAATTCATACTAGAATATTTACTATCATTTACATAATTTTGATTGAATATATTCCAAGTAAAAATTGGGGGTATGACAATCCCCTCCCCCTTGGAATAACACCATCCTCGATGTTTTATCAAAATTATAACAAAAATGGGTATGCATATTTCATGGCATCCTCCAACTCCCGCATACCTTCATCGGGACTGAAGTGCTTCCATTGCACATTTACTTGATTGATGTCTCGGCTCTAGAGAAATTTTACCTTCCTATCTTATATGCATAGTGGCTCAGTTTGGAACTCTCACTCAGGTTCCACCTAAATCACATCCCAATCAATCACATGGTTAGGATCATGTACATATTTATTAAGAAAATAAACATGAAAAACATTATGAGCACTAGTGCTAACAGGAAATGCAATTCTATATGAAACTGGTCCTATTCTTTCAATCACTTCAAATAGACCACAATATCTTGGGGAAACTTGGCACAACTTCCAAGATTCAAGGAACTCTTCCTTGGCCTCACTCTAAGGTAAACATGATCCTCAAAACTAAATTCTCTATGCATCATATTCTTGTCTACATCAATTTTCTATCTATCTTAGGTTTCCTTTAAATTCTGCCTAATTTTTTCAACCTATTGTTTCATTTCCTTAAGCAATCCTAGCCCATGTCACTGGTTTCCTACACTTTCTTTCATACAGCTCCTCAAATGGACTCATGCCCAGCAAAGCTTAATTCCTATTATCATATGCAGATTCTACCAAGTGTATATAATATTCCCAATTTTATGGTTTTTCCATCACATACATGTGAAGAATGTCCTCAAGAACTTGATGTACTCTCTCTATTTTCCATCTATTTGTGGATGGTAGGAAGTGCTAAAATTCAATTGTGTACCTAAGTCTGCAAAAAAACATTTCCAAAAATTTGAAGTAAATTTTGTATCTCTATCTAAAATTATTTCCGTTGGCAACCCATCCAATCTAAAAATTTCCTTCATAAAAATATTTCCAATGGAATATGTCTTATATGTATATTTGACTGGTACAAAGTGTGTTGATTTTGACAAATTATCCACTACAACCATGATGGAATCATGTTTCTTCATAGTCAGTAGAAAACCTATACTAAACTCCATGGAAATTATTTCCTATTTCCATTCTGGAATTGGAAAAGGATGCAAGAAACCTGTTGGGTGTTGATGCTCAAACTTTACTTGTTGACATTTCAAACACCTTGAAATATACTTAGCAATGTCTATTTTCATCCCTGGACAAAAATGTTTCTTCCTAGTTGAAGCAATTGTTTTTTGATATCCTAGGTGAGCAAAGTATGACATTTTATGGATTTCATCCATAATAATCTTCCTCAAATATGCCACATTATGCATATAAATTCTATTTTTATAAATAAGAATTCCATCTTCTCGCAAATTATAACCATCATACCTCTTTTCTAAATTTTGTTGTTGTAATTTACCTTTTACTTACATATGTATTTCATCTTCATCAAAAGAATTAACAATATGTTGTCTTAAATCTGATTGACAAATACTAAAGGTTGCCACATGCATTTCTTACAACTTTATTGAGTACATCAACCACTTTATTTTCCTTTCTCTTTATGTGTTTAATTTCAAAATCAAATTCACATAAAAATTCCAACCATCTAGCTTGCCTGGAATTTAATGTTGGCTTCTCAAATAAATATTTCAGACCACAGTGGTCTATTCTTAACTCAAATTTTATGCCCATTAAAAATAGTTCCTCCACATTTTTAAAGCATGCACTATGGAAACAAGTTCCAATTCATGGCTAGCATAATTCTTTTCATACTCCTTCAATTTCCTTGATTCATAACACTCCACATAATTTTCTTGCATAAAAACTCGTCCAAGTCCATGTATTCATGCATATGTAGACACCACAAAGTCTCTTTCTGGGTCTACCATTTTTAGAATTGGAGCACTTGTGAAAATCTTTTTCAACAACTGGAATCTTTCTTCATATTTATGTGTCCATTCAAAATTTATTCCCTTCTTTTGCAAATAAGTGATTAGGTTTGAAATCTTGGAGAGTGCTTAAAATGAACCCTTTATAACATCAAGAACCATAAAAGAGAGCACATTTGTTACATTCTTTGGAGTTGGCAAATTCATAAAGGCTTCAATCTTTTCTAGATCAACTGATATTCCTTCCTCTGAAATGATGTGATCCATATAATGAAACTTTTTTTTGTAAAAGTCACATTTACTTATCTTTGCAAACAACTTAAGCTCCCTTAGTAATTGCAAAGACACTCTTAAAAGTTCTTCATGCTCCTCTTCATTCTTAGAGTAAATATAATTTCATTTAAAAAACAAGAACAAACTTGTCGAATACCTGTTGAAAACACTTTTCATGAGACACATGAAAGTAGTTGGTGCATTAGTGAGACCAAATGGAACCACTACAAATTCACAGTGATCATTCCTTATTCTAAAGATTGTTTTCTAAATGTATTCTTCTTTGATTCTCACCTAGTGATACCCATACCTCATTTCAATCTTTTAAAATACCCTTGCTCCTCTCATTTGGTCAAAAGATCATCAATTCGAGGAAATGGGTACTTGTTTTTAACTGTCACTTTATTAAGTTGCATGTAATCAATGCATAACGTGAGTGTTCCATATTTATTCTTCACAAATAGTACAGGTGCTCCCCATGGATAAACACTTGGCCTTATGTACTTCTTTTCTAATAATTCTTGAAATTGCATTTTTAGCTCTAACAAATCTGGTGTACTCATTCTATAAGGTGTATTGTACACTGATGCTACTCATGGAACAAGATTAATTGTGAAATCAATGTCTCTATTGTAGGAATTCCTAGGACTTGATCAGGGAAAACTTCCTTGAATTCTTGAATCAAATGAAAGTATTCTAATTTGGGGATTTCATTTTTTGATTTGTCCAAAACATGGGCTTTCATACAATTGGCAACCTCTTCTACAAAATTTATTCAACTACATGGCTGAAATCTTCCTGACAAAAAAATTCTTTTGAATTTCTTTTATAACCCTTGGATTCCATTCATCATCAATGCACTCAAAATTTGTGTTGGAGCATTCAATTTTAACTCTATGTGCTTCCAACCAGTCCATTCCAATAAGAATGTCATATGATCGAAGTGGTATAATATTCAGATATGCAAAAGTGGACAATCCACCCATTTCTAATGGAAATTTCTCCACCAACTCACTAACATTTATCTTGGTTCATGTGTCTAATTGGCACCTAGTTGTCCCAACCATGATTTACTATGCTTATTTTTCTTAAAATCACAAATCTCAACAACTTTAGGACCAATATAGATGTGAGTGGACCCAAGGTCAATTAAAATAGAAATAGGCTTAGCAATCTTACCTTCAACCTCAACCATAGGTGATTAATGATATACTTGGAGGTCCTCTAGTGCTGCAACATAAATCCTAGGGTTTGTCCTTGCCACTTGACTCACAGTTTCAGCTTCTTGCATGTTGTGAACTTTCTTTGCACTCACATTCCTATGTGGATAGTTTCTAAGAAAATGATCCTCTCCAAATCCCCACATGAAGTGGTTCTATTGGATTGTCTCCCATCATCCTAGCTAGATTTTTCACAACTTGTGGTGGCTGCCTTGGATGGTTTCTTAAATGAGGAGGCTGGAACCCCTTCTTACTTTGGTCAAAATTTGCATTCTTATTTTCCTTCCATGCCTTATGGAAGTATGGCTTGCTTTTGGATTGATCATAACAATACTCAATGTTTATTATGGTCTCATCTAGAGTTTGAGGCTAATCAAACTCCATTTTATCTTTATAAGACTAAGGAAGACCACTTAGAAAACATTGATTTTTCACTTTATCATCTCTTATATACATTGCATACCTTAGTAAATTCAATAATTTGTTTGCATATTCCTCCATTGTCATTTGGCTCAATTTTAAGTCATTGAATTCTTTTATTTTTCCATCATAGTACCTATGATAGAGGTACTTTTGCTTGAAGTACTTCTTGAATTTATTTCACATAATATTCTTTTCATTGATCTTCTTCACTTTCCTAAGGTGATCCCACCATATAAATGCCCTTCCATTCAGATTGAATATGGATGCTCTTGCTTTCATGTTCCCAAACTAGTCATGGACTTGGAAAGATCTTCTCATCCCAAGAAGCCAAGCCTCATCTTATTGACTATATTTTACTTCTCCAACAATAGTAGGAGGTTTGTCCTTCCTAAATGCTCCATGTAAATTGTTCTTTGAATACCTCTTCACTGTTCCTCCTATGAGATGAAGAGATTGATTCAACAGTGGAATCCTTATATTCAGATGAATCACTACAAGAGAATTATGGATTGTATGACCTCCCTCTAGAAACTCTTCTTGAACTATGGGACCTCTAGTGAGAGTGCCTCCTTGAGCAACTCCCACTATTTTCTTTATTTTCAGTTGATTCCTAGAGTTAATTTTACTCTGAATATTTGTCATACTTTGAAGCATATCTACATGCAGAAATAATAGATCAATGCTATGAGCAATTATGCTAAGAAGAATCACAAGAAATAGATCTTGCTACTAAGAATTCTCACAAGCATACACAAGAAAAATAGAGAGAAGAAAAGAGATTGAATCACATGAAAGAAGAGATGAATATTGGTGTGTATACTTCCATTGAATAATGATGAATAATAGTGTACATAAATAGTACATCCCTCATAGGAAAATCGAATTGTATGGAAACAACTCATAAAGCTCAAAAAGGCTCACTTACCAAAATATAGCAAACCCCCATAGGTGGCTAGAGCACTTCCCAAATCTATCAAGGACCTCATGAGTTGGAAAAATCATGAGTGAATTGTCAAGGAGATGTAAAAACATGCTAATCCTAGAAAATGGAGAATGACTAATTCAGGATGGGTTGGAAACAACAGCTACCAGTTTCCTAGTTGACTAGCTTTTATCTTATCCATAGAAAAGCAGAAAAAGTAGAATAAAGCAAAATCTGTTTCAAAGTGTTGTATACTAATTCTGGATGGACAAAAATTGGTCAATATCAACCCATAATTAGAAATAAATCATTCCTAGGATATAGAATGCATGTATTGACTTTAAGGTCCAAGTGGATGCCAACTAATTAAGCTAGTGGGTGAATAATTAATCAAATAATGATTAATTATTTTATCCCAAGTTATGAGTGGGTTTAATATATTCCAAAACCCCCCTATAAGTCTACCTTTATGATGGTATGACAAAAAATATGGATGCATATGGATGCATATAGGGCCCAGAAACAAGGCTAGGGTCACCCTTTAACAATTATTATGTCCAGAAAAGTGAGGAAAGAGGCAAAACCACATGGGGAAAATACTCCCTCAAGATAGGGAAAGGAAAAAAATTTGAAATATGTCTTCAACATATATTCATCTTAACTTTAATAAGCTAACTGAACTTCTTCTAGATAAAGGACTTGCTGAAGAAATCATGAACTCCATGATCATGCGATGGAGTGTAGAACTTGCAAGAAGGAAGAGAAGAGACTCCTTGTATCTCATCAACTGATAAAGCAGGAGAACTATCTGAATTCTTCTTGCTACTTTCAAACTCTGATCTGAAATATAAAATAGATCTGTGCATACTCCTTTCCAAAGAGTACAAAAAATAAGACAATTTATTTCGCACCCAATTCCCTGAATAACTGCAAAATTGTGATGTGAATCACATGTCAATATTCCAATATGATGTAGCACCTTTATAGATCTGATATGAGGCTGATAAAACTCTGATATATCATAAATATTATCATATGGAACAGCAAGGACAAAGGCTTCAGTGGCTCCATGAGGATAGCTAGACTAGGAAAATTATGAGCAACTGGGGAAAACGGATAGGTGTAAAAATATGAATGATGGATGGGCATAATATCTGAACCATAAGTGTTTAGAAAAGATCAAAAAAATTTTAATATCAGTCCAAATATGTATAAGGACATGAATAACCACCCATTGAAAGATAGGAAAGACTTCAAACCATGTAAGATAAATATCACTGCATAAAAAACCAAAGAGGAATCAACTAGTGAACTTGGGATTTGTATAGTATTAGTATTATTCATAGGTATGGTATATGATATGGATGGTGGTATTATATGTGTATCAACATGCAAATATTCTACTAAATCAGAACCCAAAGGATCACATATAATCATATCAATAGACTCATGGGAATACACTGGTAATGAATCCTCTATATGAAAGGAGGAAATAAGGAGATGTTCAACATCTTCAAGAAGGATCTGAGTATTGATGCCAAGAACAAAGGAGGATATGCTTAATAACATGAGATCAATTAAGGTAAGGGGTATGACAAAAATAAGGCTTGATGTGGCTAAGCAAAAATCCTAGAAGTCACTGGGTTGTGCGCCATCAATGAGAGAGGTATGCACAAGGCGTGAAGAATATGGCACATAGATCTCAAAATATAAGATAGGATATTTAGAGAACAATGAATGGATTATAGGACCATAATAAATATCATCAAAAGCTCCATATGTTACTTATTTTTCATCAATAGTATCACAAGAAGAAAAATCACCTTCAAGAGACACAGAAAAAGATGGCTCTTCAATATTTGCTTCTTGATTGAAGGAGGAAGAATTTGAATCAAAGAGGGCAGCAACAACATGAAATGTATGAGAAACTTCTTCATCATGATCAACTTCATCAGAGAATGTAGAGGCCAAGAAATATTGAGAGAGAGAACAAGAGGAGATGCTAGGTTTTCTCCATGCTTCATCTTCAATTTCTTACAAACCAAAAGCTTTGTCCAAAATTTTCCAAAGCTCAAATGGATATTCAAAAAAATCTATTAGATGATATATATTTGGAGACATTCCCAAACACATAATTCCATAATCTCTATCATAATTATTTATCCAATGAATCTTCTCTTCATAAGACTCTGGTTCGCTCAATGCACCAATGGAGACATCAAAGAGACATTGCCTCTTCAAGTATGCACTCATATTTGGCTTCCAATCAGCATAGTTGAAAGGAGATAGTAGAGGAAATTTTGAATGCATATTGAATTTTTTGATATTCTCTAGGAGATACTCTCTGCAACCTGCAAAACAAACTAGGAGAAAATCTTGTAAGCTAGACATGCTCTTCTTTAGAGAGGGATAGGAGACTGGCAGCGCTCCTCAACTCTGTAGAACTTGATCAACCTTGATACTCTATAGAATATGGAATGGTTGTGCTCCCTATAGCTCTGATACCATGTAGAAATAATATATCAATGCTATGAGCAATGATTCTAAGAAGAAGCATAGTAAATAGATCTTGCTACTAAGAATTATCACAAGCATACACAGGAAAAATAGAGAGAAGAAAAGAGACTGAATCACATGAATGAAGAGATGAATATTGGTGTGTATCCTTCCATTGAATAATGATGAATAATAGTGTACATAAATAGTACATCCCTCATAGGAAAATTGAATTGTATGGAAACAACTCATAAATCTCAAAAAGGCTGACTTACCAAAATATAGCAAACCCTCATAGGTGGCTAAAGCACTTCCCAAATATATCAAGGACCTTATGAGTTGAAAAAAGCATGAGTGAGTTGTAAAGGAGATGGAAAAAACATGCTAATCCTAGAAAATGGAGAAAAAATAATGGAAGATGGGTTGGAAACAAAAACTACCAATTTCCTAGTTGACTAGCTTTTATCTTATCCATAGAAAAGTAGAAAAAACAGAAAAGGCGGAATAAAGTAGAATCTGCTTTAAAGTGATGTATACTAATTCTTGATGATCAAAAGGTGGTAAATATCAACCCAGAATTAGAAATAAATCATTCCTAGGATATAGATGGCATGTATTGACTTTAAGGTGCAAGTGGATACCAACTAATTAAGCTAGTGGGTGAATAATTAATCAAATAATGATTAATTATTTGATCCTAAGTTATGAGTGGGTTTAATATATTCCAACACCCCCCTATAATTTTAACATTATGATGGTATGACAAAAAATATGGATGCATATGGATGCATATAGGGCCCAGCAACAAGGATATGGTCACCCTTTAACAATTATTATGTCCATAAAAGTGAGGAAAGAGGAAAAACCACATGGGGAGAATCCTCCCTCAAGATAGGACAAGGCACAAAATTTGAAATATTTCGTCAAAATATCTTCATATTCACTTGAATGATCTGACTGAACTGCTTCTGGATGAAGGAATTGCTAAAGAAATCATGAACTCCATGATCATGCGCTGGAGTGTAGAACCTGCAAGAAGGAAGAGGAGAGACTCCTTGTATCTCATCCACTGATGAAGTAGGAGAATTATTTTAATGCTTCTTTCTGCTATCAAAATCTGATCTGCAAACATGATATGAAATGGAAAATAGATCTATGCATACTCCTTTCCAAAGAGTACAAAAAATAAGACAATTTATTTCACACCCAATTCCCTGAATATCTGCAAAATTGTGATGTGAATCAGTCAATCTTCCAATATGATGTAGCACCTGTATAGCTATGGTATGAGGATGATAAAACTCTTATATATCAGAAATATTAGCATATGTAACATCAAGGACAAAGGTTTCAGTGGCTCCATGAGGATATAGGGCTAGACTAGGAAAATTATGAGCAACTGGGGAAAACTTATAGGTGTAAAAATCTGAATGATGGATGGGCATAAGATCTGAACCATAAGTTTTTAGAATAGATCCAAAAATGTTTAATATCAGTCCAAATATGAATAAGGACATTAATAACCATCCATTGAAATATAGGAAAGACTTCAAACCATGTAAGATAAATATCACTGCATAAGAGACCAATGAGGAATCAACTAGTGAACTTGGGATTTGTATAGTCTTAGGATTATTAATAGGTATGGTAGATGATATGGATGGAAGTATTATATGTGTATAAACCTGAAAATATTCTTCTAAATCAGAATCCAACGGATCACATATAATCATATCAATAGACTCATGGGAATACACTGGTAATGAATCCTATGTATGAAAGGAGGAAATAAGGAGATGTTCAAAATATTCAAGAAGGCTCTAAGTATTGATGCCAAGAACAAAGGAGGATATGCTGAAGAACATGATATCAAGTAAGGTTATTGGTATGAAACAAATAAGGCTTGATGTGGCTAAGAAAAAATCCTGGAAGTCACTGGGTTACGCACCATCAATGAGAGAGGTATGCACAAGGTGTGAAGAATTTGGCACATAGATCTCAAAATATAAGAGAAGAGATTTAGAGAAAAATGAATAGGTTATAGGATCATAATAAATATAAGAAACAGCTCCATATGTTACTTCTTTTTCATCAATAGTATCACAAGAAGAAAAATCACCTTCAAGAGACACAGAAAAAGATGTCTCTTCAATATTTGCTTCTTGATTGAAGGAGGAAGCATTCGAATCAAAGAGGGCAGTAGAAACATGAAATGTATGAGAAAATTATTCATCATGATCAACTTCATCAAAGAATTTATAGGTCAAGAAATCTTGAGAGAGAGAACAAGAGGATATGCTAGGTTCGCTCCATGCTTCATCTTCAATTTCCTGCAAACCAAAATCTTTGTCCAAAGTTTTCCAAAGCTCAAATGGATATTAAGCAGAATATATGAGATGATATCTATTTGGACACATTCCCAAAAACATAATTCCATAATCTCTATCACAATTATTTATCCAATCAATCTTCTCTTCATAAGACTCAGGTTCACTCAATGCACCAATGGAGACATCAAAGAGACATTGCCTCTTCAAGTATGTACTCATCTTTGGCTTCCAATCAACATAGTTGAAAGGAGATAGTAGAGGAAATTTTGAATCCATATTGAATTTGTTGATATGCTATAGGATATACTCTCTGCAACCTGCAAAACAAACTAGGAGAAAATCTTGTAAGCTAAACAAGCTCTTCTTCAGAGAGGGATAGGAGACTGGAAGCGCTCCTCAACTCTGTAGAACTTGATCAACCTTAATGCTCTCTATAATATGGAAAGTTTGTGCTCTTTATAGCTATTATACCATGTCTAAATAATATATCAATGCTATGAGCAATGATGCTAAGAATAAGCACATGAAATAGATCTTTCTACTAAGAATTCTCACAAGCATACACAGGAAAAATAAAGAGAAGAAAAGAGACTGAATCACATGAATGAAGAGATGAATATGGTGTGTATCCTTCCATTGAATAATGATGAATAATAGTGTACATAAATATTACATCCCTCATAGGAAAATCTAATTGTATGGAAACAAGTCATAAAGATCAAAAAGGTTGACTTACCAAAATATAGCAAACCCCCATATGTGGCTAAAGCACTTCCCAAATATATCAAGGACCTCACGAGTTGGAAAAAGCATAAGTGAGTTGTCAAGGAGATGGAAAAAACATGTTAATCCTAGAAAATGGAGAAAAACTAATGGAGGATGGGTTGGAAACAAAAGCTACCAGTTTCCTAGTTGACTAGCTTTTATCTTATCCAAAGAAAAGCAGAAAAAGTAGAAAAAGCATAATAAAGAAGAATCTGCTTTAAAGTGTTGTATACTAATTCTCGATGGTTAAAAAGTGTTCAAGATCAACCCAGAATTTGAAATAAATAATTCCTAGGATATAGATGGCATGTATTGACTTTAAGGTGCAAGCGGATGCCAACTAATTAAGCTAGTGGGTGACTAATTAATCAAATAATGATTACTTATTTTATCCTAAGTTATGAGTGGGTTTAATATATTCCAACACTACATTTATCTAATTTTATTCTTCTTGAGCTCTAATCGACCTCTCATTGTCTTCTCTACAACTTTGCAGTTCCACCCTTAGGATTCTCATGGTATTTGCAATGTCTGGGGGAGCCACTTGGTTTCTACGATCATTGGATTCATCCTCTACATTATCCATCTCCATATTCTCTCCTATTTTATCTACCTCAAATTCATTAAGATCTTGTGCATCATCCATGATGATTACCTTCTTGGCCCAACCAAGACCAAAGGTTTCCAAGATGAACTTCATTGAATGATGAACTTTTAATTGTCTTTCATTTATTATTGAATCGACAAAAGTGTTCATGTAAACACAAATGTTATTATTATTACATCCTCATAAAATAAAATAAAAAATTTTATATATTCTATAAAATGTCCATTTTGACAAAAAATTGTCAAATTATGGTTATCAACACTTTTATTTATAGGTGCACTTAACCCTAGAGGAAAACTTCAGGAACCTACAGAATATAATCTATGGTAAACCATAAATACTTCCCTATTGGTTTTAATAAACCTGCAAAAAGGATTACTCAACAATTTTTTATTTATGATCCCATGCTCCATTCATATTGTATAAATTTCTAGAATTTACTACTTATGTGTTTTTCCCACTTCCTCCAAACTTAGAAATTTTTGTAGTTCTACAACATCCACCATTATTCCAACATATGCCCATTTTTTATGCTACTCCAATGGTCATGAAAGAACCCAAAATATAAATTTGTCGAATAAAAAAAAGGAAATGGGGGTTAATGAGGATTTCGGCCCCCCCTCCCCCCCCACCCTGCCACCATAGGGCGGGTCAAGGGAAGCTCCTCATTTTTTTCTTTTTTGTAAATCATTCAATTTCGTGCAACCTATACTATGAATTCACTATCATTTTATAGTAATGTGACATGGGTACTCACATGGCTCAAAACATGCATGTTGAGGTGTTAGAGAGGTCTGACCTATTACCTCATGATGGCCATGGCACCATCCTTTTTCTATTGAGGCACCATACCACCCAACCCCAGGAGGGAATGTGTCAGTGGTTTTCTCTCTTACCAAAATCGGTAATGAATCCTTTTGAATGTGGTTTTACAAAGTTACTTGAGGATGCATAGAAAATAAAAGGTTGATACATGTCTTGGGAGGTTTTTGGGCCCAACGCATGCTCGACCTGTTTTAACCGGTGGTAAATTTACCTATGTGCAATGACTCATGGCCATTGATCTTACCTTTATCCAAAATTCAAATTTGTTTCAGCTACTATTACCCTATGCCCATGTTGTCTGTGCACAATACACCACGATCATGGATCTCCTCCATCATCCAACAACTAGATCTTCAATTTATTACTACTAACCACCATATGATTTGTGGAGGCATTATTAACATCCACCATCAATCTGGCCTATCTCCCGAAACTTAGATCTATGTCGCCTCTATACTTGGTCCTTGGAAATCACCTATAATCAGGTTTGATGTGGTCAACCCACATCATGATCATGGCTTCCGCATATCATTCATTTTACATGTGTGGCTCCTCCACATCACCCATCCACCTGGAACAGGTGGGACCCATTAATTATCTCTAACCCTTCTCTGCCATTTAACATATCTCAACTGCCATAAAAACATTCCACTGCAACTTTATGAGTTTCATGAATTTTGAAATTTGCATTAATATATCTGCATGTCCCTTAGATAAATCATGGATCTAACCTACAACTGGCTAAAACACCCTCTGATGATTAACCCATGGGTTTCTCATAAGATCCTTCCATCTACAACTCGGATTTCACTTGTAGCTATGCATTTTTCCCATATAGCTCTGGTGTTGCCACCATATGCTCTAATACCATACTATCACATCCCCATCCCTCAATCCAACATGTAGGAGGGGACGTGAACTGATTCAAGCTCTCAATATTTCACCCAGTAACCATAATTATGAATTTCATAATAATAAAAATACGTGTTCATGTGTAGCATCGAAATAAACATCGGAAATTATAGATCTACACACACATCTAGCATGCATATGAGATCTTAATCATTACAGGTATATAAATCAATATCATTACACATCGTAAACAAAAGAATACTTATCTTTAACAAAATAGATTCAAGCAAACATCTCCATAAGAGCAATTTTCCACCCAACTGTAGGCCCTATGTCCATCATATACACTTTCTAATCTCAGAGGACACCCTCAAGTTGGTCTATGAGTCCACCAGGGTGAAGGAAACACCTATAGGATTCTCTCACTCAACCCACAACCCCTTCTACTCACCCTGCTTACAAAAATCATACATGGATCTCAATCAACCATCACAACCATGGAAATTCTTCCAACTTCCCACACAACACAAGGAATTACCCTTCATTAATCAACAGTTCCCTCAGGGAATCAACCTTTACAATTCTTACCAATTTGTGCAATAAAATTACAATCTGTTGTATGTTGTTAGAGAACCTAGTATAGTGTTAAATATGGATTCTCAAGCATTCACATGTGGAAGAAATAAATGGATATGGGTTCCTAGATTGCTCAACTTCTCGACTCACTTATGACCATCAATCTCTCGTTCCCAATTTCTCTGCTCACTTACAACCATCAATCTCCCCTTCCCAATTAAAATCTATGTCTCTGAATTCAAATTTCTTGGTTTTAACACAGTCTGGTGATGGTCATGAATAGTGGTAGGAAACTCTATGTAGTGTAGGAACATTAATTAGATAATTATAAAACATGGTGTTGACTCCAAGGAATAGGATATGATGGTGAAAAGACAAGTGACATAGTTTCTTACCATAAAATAAAAGGACTACTAGCAGCTGACATAATTGTGATCACCCCCATGCTTCAATAACTAGATGAAGTGACTTTCCCCACTAACCTCACACATGCATTCAATGATTTTTTTAATAGACAAAAATGAATTAATTAGCTAATTTAAATCACATGACAGATTTTGTTTGAGTTCCAAGGTCGACACTTGGAAACATGGGATCTAGTTTCCCCATAGGCCCTTTCATATTCCCCTCTGGTGGAATCAAAGACCCTCTACTGCTCTTTACACAACCATCTTGGACCATTTTATTAATTTCCAACATGATATTTACATACATTTCAAATTGGCATGATAAGCCAATAATATGGTCCAAATAAAAATTAATGCATCATACATGCCTATCCATTCACTAGTGGGGCCTTGGCCTTAAATGCCGCACCAAGAGTTTGTACTATCATATTTACATCATTTACATAAATTTGATTGAATACTTTCCAAGTCAAAATTGAAATTATTACAAATTATGCCATATAGAGAGTACAACATGAATGCAAACATGACACATGGCAGTAGGATTTCATTGGAAAATATACAATTGTTCTAATGAAAAAAATGATACTTTGATTTTCTATATTCTGTCTCTCTTGTGACAATGAGATGAAAAAAACAACAACAAAATTTGTAGTAACCTAGAATTGACCAGGTTCAATGATGGAATCACTGATATATATCTACACATAAGCACACTTTTGACTATGTCTCGTAGTACCAGGTAGGATAACAGGAAATGGGGAGAATCGTCCCTCTCCCAAATAGCCCAATAGTGAAGTACATGTCATCCTCTATGGGTTCGTAGCATAAATAAAGACTAGTTGTAAAGGATTACCTAGCATGATCCCAATAATGGATCAACTGACTTAGTAGAACTATATTCCCCCTTAAGGATATATCCTCCTCATAAAAATTGAGGAGGTCAACATTCCTCAAGAGGAGATGAGTCTATACTATAATAATATGAGGGTACAAGTCCATATTTGTCTCTCAAACATCCCATTCTTGTAAAACTTTATATGGGTCAACCTATTGTTCCTACTCCTATTTTCATCAATGTCTTGAATTCACATATATACATACACACATACTATAAACATAACACAAAATAATTAGATTAAACAATCATTTTTATTTACTGAAAATTGAAATTTAGCTTTTTTATGGAAAAAATTGCTTATAACAACCAAATCTC